>AWUE01020375.1:0-159064 GCA_001974825.2 Corchorus olitorius | reverse complement strand
ATATATAAAACATAAAGTCTAATTTTGTTCTATATTTTATATGAGATTTTGCCTTATTTTGATAATCGTATGTGTACTTTTTACCCCTATATTTCTTCACTATTTGCTATTTTTGACCCATTTGTAGCTATGTTTTAGGAAGATGAAGATTTAAAGCCATCTTGGATCAATTTGGAGAAACTATTGATTTTGTTTCATTTCGACCCAGCAGGCCCATTAGACCTGTTTGAGTCCATAAGCCCAAATTGCAAGCCAGATGTCTTGAAGTCTAAATCTGATATATTTAGATCCAATTCGTTAATATGGAAGCCCAAAGAAGGAGTCCAAGTCCAATCAGTAAATTAAGATGCAGTAATGATTGAGTCTTGATGCAGTATTGTTAAATTTTATTCAAATGAAGACTTCACAAGAGCAGTTTTGGAAGAAAATTCATAACTTTTGATCCAGAGCTCAGAAAAATGCAAATTAGTTACCGTTTGAAAGAGGATTCCAAGATCTACAACTTTTATGTTTACCTCGAGACCTAATTATGTTGTTCTGATGGACGATTTTGCCCTTAAAATTTCTGGACAGAATTTATTTTCTCTTAAACCGACTTGGAGAATTTTTTGGAAGAAAATTCAAATGCTAAAGATGATGTGGAGCATTCCTATTGGCCACGTTGGACTCTAATTAATGAGGATAATCTAAATTTCCATTATTTTAATAATTGAATAATTAAAATAATTTTTAATAATGGCAATTTAGTAATATTTTTATAAAAAAAGGATACAATCGTAAAACATAAAGTTTCCCCTTACTCGTACTTTTATATATAATATAGATATTAACTAATATATAAATAAACATGTAACTTACAAAAAAAATAAAAGAAAAAAAATTAAAAAGGGTTAAAATGGAAATAAAAAGCCAAAACGTTTCAAAAGCAACAAAATGTTGCGGTGGAACCTGTGGCTTGAACAGGGATTGCAGATGGCCACATCAGCCAACTGCACCCAACGCCTCTCGCACCCAAAGTGGCAATTGAATCATTTTGGCATGTTTAAGCCTCCTAAAACGTGGCAAACAGCCTCAACAAGTAGCTTTAGAACATAACCAGTGATAAAGAAATGTATGTTTGGTGTGACGGTAAATTAAATATAAAATGATCATTAAGGATAGTAATATAAAAAAATATGGGTAATTATTTGATACACCGTCAGTGTAAATTTTGGACTCCACAAGCGGGTTATGGAGTTGACACATATCCATTTTTTGAATTAATTAAGTTTTAAATATTTCAATCTAGTCCCTAAAGGACACATGTCACCCTTCAGGACCCGCTTGTGTAGTCTGTTAAACTCCACTGACGGTGTATTGTATAATTTGCCAAAAAATATTATAAAATAGTAGAGATAAAATAGGTAAAAGCTTAACTATTAAAATTCTAAAATCTTCAAACACAACATATTCTAGCTTTTAAAAATTATAGCTTTTGCTATGATTGACTTTACCATGTAGGACAACCATTCTCATCGCATGCGTGCACCAAAACCCGCTTTCAGAGCGTTCGCCACATTTGAAGCTTCCAAATGTGTCAAAAGCTAAAACAAACATAATAAGTATGACATATTATGACAGTCTCATATAATAATTTTTTATATCTACAAAATTTCAGATTATGAAAATAAAATTCTCTACCATAACATATCCATGAATTTCCAAATCTACAATAACAAAATTCAAGACCCCCCACGGTGCAGACACTATGTGTCTAACAGTTCTTGAACTAACATGGCTGGTGCATAGAAAACAAAATTTTCTCGATAATTTACCGGCACTGGTCTGCATCTTTGCCTTCGTGTCTTCCAGTCCCATAAACTAGACCCACAAATAATCCAGTCCCATTATGACTCAAGAGCCCAAACCTTACTGGACCACAATCAACCTTCATACGGGAGCTAAAATAGCAAAGTCCTTTACACTTGTACTTGGCTTTGAGCCGAACCTCAAAATCCACATACCCACGACCCCATGCATCGGCGAGACCCTTCACCACCTCTTCCCCCACGTACTCGTTCGCCAACTCGAACCCGAACCCAAAATTGGCGATGTCGCCGGGACCTTGGTGAAAAGATGGCGTCGTTGGCGATATGGCGAGTTCCCGTTCATGATTATCGTCGACTTCGTAGATGATGGTCGCTTGGAGCCGGGAGTAAGAGATAGAATAGGTGAAGAAAATCAGAAAGGGAGGCGGTCGTGAGTTTTTAAAACGAAGAGAAACGAACCAGGTAGCGGTTAAGTTGGTGTTGGTCGAGTTGAGTTTGGAGAAGGAAGCTGAGTCGAATTTGATCTCATCAGAGGGAAAAGAAGCGGCCAGACAACCAAGATCATCACTGCTAGGAAGATAGGGGTTACTATAACACATTTTCTTATACAATCGCACGTGTTTATTTGAGTTGGAAAAGAAGCGTGGTCGGTGTTTTCCATAATGGCGCAACGCTGCTTCTGCAGGCGTTTTGGCGGTTCATGAGACCTTGGCGGGGGCTCTGGCAGGGTTGACGGTGACTATTTTGTTTTTAATGTTGGTTGAAGTGGCCATTCTAGAGTTGAGGAGATTGCAATTAAATTGTCAAATGGATCGAAGGGCCAACTTGTAGATTTGTATATATTTAGAAATTCGAAGGTGAAAGTCTTGAAGTTTTGTTCAGTATTGCAGATGAATATGGCTTTTCTTGAGGAAGAAAATACTCCTCCATTTGACTCAATATCGACTCGGATTAACTTATTGTGATTAGTTACCTTAAAGAAACGTGATTAGTGTGCGTTTTTTTCCCGAAATTTTCTACTAAGAGAAATGATTAGATAGGGCTGTCCTAACAGGTTAGCTATGGGACTAACAATTGAAACTATGCCATATTAAATAAACTCTTAAAATTTAGACAAATTTAGCAGCTAAAATTAGAAAAATATGTAAAAGGTAATTAAGTACCTAAAATTAAATATCATTGGATTATGAATTAAAAAATTCACTTGGTTGTCATTATATTCATTGGTTGGTCTAATAGATGATGGTGGTTCATTTCCATCTAATAATTTCTCTTCCAACTTAGTTTTAGTGCACCTGGGCCTTTGATGAGAAGCTATTAGTTGGACCCGTATCATCGCATCATTTTTGGTTTTAACTAATAAAATTGCGATAATTCAAAATTATTCTTAAAATGTTAATACACATTTAGCATTAGGTTTAGCTCTAAGGAGCTGTTTGTTTTGAGTAATGAGATATACTCACGCGAGAGTAGATAGATGGCTATTTCACTTAATAAGTGAAATACCCGAGTGTATCACTCAGATATATGATACCCCATCCATCGACATGAGCGCAGGAATGTGGGCGCGTGTGGGTATCTAAGATACTTACCCACTACACGTAGCCAAACGTGGGCTTACCGATTGCCAGCGTATACCCGATCATATATTCACTTACCCCCGAAACAAACCACCCCAAAGTTTTACAAAGTGAGATTTATCGTAAAACATTGATTTGGTAAGGTTTTTAGTAATTTATAAAAAAGAAAATCTGAATTTTCACAATTTTATTGGTTTTATTGGTTGGAATCGTATGAAAGAGTGGTCTATATGTAATAATTTTTGGCCAATGACGAACTTGGGACTCGTTTCATTTGCTCCCTTACTTATCAACCAGCAAACACTGATCGGAGTATAATGTTTAACTGGTTTCTTAATTATGACCTAATTCAAATTATCAAATTAAAAATTCTGCAGTAACATGTCCCTCAGTTTCAAATTACAAACCCAATTTCTCTCCCAAAATCTGTGTTCTAAATTTTATGATCGATAATTATCTGGTATTCAATAACCATATTAAGTCCTGACTAATCCAGAATGAGGCTGCATGGGACTCCATATGATGAAGCTCTTCGAATACTTTTTCTTCTTCTTCTTCTTTTCATGATAACCCGTAAACACACTGATTGGAGTAAAATGTCTAATTGGGTTCATTAAAGACCTAATTTGACTGTGTATATTAATCCTCTCTCTTTCATTTTTTGTAATCACAAAAAAAATCAAGCAAAACATTTAAAGAAGAAAAAAAAGAAAGAAAAAAAGGAAAAAATGAAGAGATAAAATCTTTAGTCATGCATAAACCGCGCAGTCATCACGTTTTCCAGGCTCCAAAGCTCCCGACGAAGCATCGAATTTAACCTTCAAATCTTCACACGAAACTTTCATAACCAAACTCCTAGTCCACCAATTTCCACTTTTAAACGTCGCCCATATCCGAAACCTCAACGAGAAAATCACCGCCCCCAACTCTCGACGATCCTTGCTCATTTCTTGGGATACCCAAATCGGCACCGCGTTTTCAGCCGAACCATTTACTGCAATCACGGCATTCACCGTCGTGTTCGTCTTGGTTTCCATCAAAATTGGGTTCAGCCACGTGTCTCCCAACATGTCTTCTTCGTCGTATAAAACAACAACCATGATCCTGTCGAAGTAAACCCTTAACTTATGGTTTGGGTTTTGGACGGAGATGTTCGTATTCCATGTCGCGGTGAACGGCGTCGAGGTATTGAAATTGGTGACGGACATGTTATCTACGTGGAAAACTGGTGTTTGGGGACGCAAAATTGCCCAGGTGAGTAGGCTCGAGAGGCAAATAAGAATAACTATAATAATCATGGCTGCAAGACACCCACGAGCGCACGCCGCCGCTCTATTGGGTGGCGTGGCCGGATAGATAATGACTGTTCCCGGCGGGGGATGTCCGTAAGGATAAGGGCTGTAGCCAGGAGGAAGTGGCGGACCGTACCCTCCGTGGGGATACATCATTGGTGGAGGAGGGTAACCCATTGCTGGCGGATAACCATGTGGCAGTGGCGGTGGCGGCGACTGCATGTTTGGCGGTGGTGGTGGACCTAGTGGTGGTGGTGATGGTCCTGGCGGATGATGTGGCGCTGCTGATGGTGGTGGTGGTGGTGATGGGTGGTGGTTGTTTGCATCGAAGGATGAAGACTGATTATGACCATGATTTGGTTGATGATCTCGTTCTTTGTTTTGCTGATCTTCCGATTGTGACGACATTTTCTATGTTCTTTTTTAATTCTTTCTCTCTTTGATTTACTCTCAAAGAGAGAGAAGATTGAGAATTAAAATCAAGAGGATAAAAAATGAAACAGCAAAAAAAGGAAGAAAGAATTTTAAAAGAAGTGGTAAAACGCGTGGAGAGGAAAATGATGATTAGTTTAATTTAGCTTTTGAGCATTAAACATTGTTTAAACCGTTTGGCTTTTGTGCAAAAAAATAGGCAAAAACAAAAAATTGGAAGTCCTTTGCTGTCTCGTCGATGCTATTCATTTGATTTGGCATTACATGTTAAAAACGGCAATCATTTTATTAATTTTATTTATAATCAAACATAGAAAAATTTGGGTATTCATCATTGTCCTTACGGCAAAATCGATGACAATATTCTATATGTCTTGCTACTTTGCTTGGTTGTTTCCTCCCAAGTGTTAAAATTGCATAACATCGAAGAAATTTTTATATATAATATACTAAATGGCATTGTTCATTATTTACTCGATAAGATTTCTATGTTGATCAATAGATTCTTGTTTGTTAGATGAAAACGGGGAAGATTTGTTCCAACTTGTTGAGATCTTTGAGGACTTTCTCATTGACTTGGGCTTAGAGCTTATAGAGTTGGGGAGTTTGGACTTGAGAGAGGGAGTTGAATATGACTATATATGGGATCTTTCCCTATGCTTAAAAGTCCCTGCTCTTAAAATTAAGTGGACATTAATCAAGTTATTTAAGAAAGTTCATAGTGGATTTATATGCAGAAGAATATATGTTCAATTCGATTCTCGGAGATGACAATTTGATTCACAATTGAGACAATTTGATCATTAAGTTTCAATTTTGACATAATTTGTTCGAATTGAATAGAATTTGGTCACGTGGCTATTGTAGTGATGCTACTGTTTCTTTGATGAAAAATACTGATTCCCCCCCCCCCCCCAAACCATCCCTCCACTCCCCTCCTCCCTAATGTGTCAAAACCACATGAATTATATGGTTAAATGGGATTCTAAACCTGGCAAAAATAAAGATTATGTGAATGATTAGATAGATGCCACGTTAGGAGAAAACCAAATGATGGAATAATTGGCGGGGTATGTAGCAACGCTCTTCTCTAATATGGTACAAACATGGCATTAATTAATATGATCAATACAGGTCAAAATGTTCAAAAATCAAATTGTACATTAATAAATCCAAAACAAGATAAACTCCCATCAATCAATTCAATCTCTTAATGGAACTAAGCATTCTTTAGGCTGATCAAAGATCACTCCACCATTTCCCGTACCAGATTCAATCCCAATATGAACCTTGGGGCAATCAGGCTTCAACTCATAATCCCAACCCAATATACCAGTCCTATACGAAACCATCAATTTCATGCCAATACCAAAGCTCATTTCTCCCTTAATTTCATCTTCCTTTATCCCCTCCAGCACTTTCTCATCAAGAAAAGGCTGTTCTTCCCCACATTGAGTGCTATTAAACTTCATTTGCACAACCCTTTGCTTCTTCGGCCCCAAGTGTATCGCCTTCGTAACAGCACATGAAATTGGATCATTGTAAGTGTAATTGTAATACAATAAACTTCGAAATCTGTCAATTGCAACCTCTAATTCACTGTTCTGATTCGCGAACAACAATGTTATGTCCCAGTTTGTAGCCATTAACAAGTTGGATACGTTGAGTCCTGATACGGAGAAGGCATGAATTTTGATTATCAATGGTTGATGTTGTGGTTGCGGACCATATTTTGATGCCATGGTAATTCCTACTATTAGGATGATCATGGCGGTTACCGTGCCGAGTACTGTTAGAACCAATTGTAAGATGCTTGAGTATTCTTCTGGCTCTTCCGAGGCCATAAGTTATTCTGCAGGAGACATAATTAACAAATCAGAAATTAATGATTTTTCTCATTCAATTTTTAACTCTGAAAAGTGTCACTAAAAGGCTCTTTAAGATCAATAGTGAAATGAAGAACAAGGAACTTCCAAAATGTTTCAAAATATGTGTGTCACAAAATGGGTTTCTTTCTTGTCATTAAAATGAAAATTAAAGAAGACGAAGTTGCAAAACAGAGGATTCCTGAGGGAAAATTTGAGGAACAATATTCATGAATTCAAGTATATACCTTTGAAGATGGCAATGGCGAAAAACACATATAAATGAACCCTTTTTCACGAGTAAACTTCGAAGTTCAACCGCAAGTAGTCCTCCTTTTGTTAGATGATGATGATGGGGACTTTAATTTTCGTTAAAAGTAAAAAAGAAGAAATCTCAAAGACGATTTGATGATTTAGAATCATGGATAATACGAGTAAAAATTGAGAATCGGAAAAAGGTTAGTACTTGGGCGCTGCAATTAGCGGTTTTTATTATGTCTCTCAGGACAAAAAGCAGTTTTAAAACATTTTAAAACAAAAAGGTTGCGACTTTTGGCGAAAGGCAATCTATAAACTAAACATTTTCCTTTTTTTTTCTTTCTTTTGGTCTATTTTCATAAAAAAGGGTGCAGTTTTTTTTAACACAATATTAATATTTTCGAAATTGAACAATATTTTAGCATAAGTCAATGTCCAATCATGTTTAGATTCATTATTGAACAATTAATATAATCAAAATTGTACTAATCAGGAGAGATGCATGCCTTTTGGAGGAGTTAATGCAAAGACCAGAATAAAAAATGATACAGGCCTTTTCTTCTTCGGATTTCTTCTTGAGCAATATTACTACCTCAATGGCAATAACTGAACATATATTTCACATTTGATGAAAATGGCAAAACAAGCCTTGTAGAAAAGAATACAAAACCAAAACCTGGCGCCTATTATTGTTTTGACTTATCATTGTACAATGAATAGTTGAATTGAAAAAAAAAATTAATCACATCCGTATCTAAATTTTTTTCAACAACAAAAATTACAGATTCTTCTAAACAAACCATTTTATCTCTTTTGATCGTTCCAAGTCTTACCCTCGAAGAACTCACTCAGCATTCGCTCAAGATCCTCTGGCCTGAATCTTATGTACTTCCCAGGGTTCTTTCCATTCTCAATCATAGGCCTGTTAATTGCAACCAAAAAAAAAAACAGAGTTATTCAAAGTTGTTTTAAATTGAAAAAGAACTAGAGAGATGGAAAAAACCAAAAGGATGAAAGAACATGCCCAAAACGTTTAAGGAAAGATCGAAAGGCGGGCAAAAGAACTTCAGCGACAGCCAGCCTCAAGGACTCGCGTAATTCACTGTCTGGAATAGTCCACTGAGATTGCCTCAAATGAATCTCTTCAAACTGGGCATTGAAGGACTTGAACCTGTCTTTCACCATTGCTCTTGAAAGTCCACTGCCCCCACTGTCACCTCCCAGTAGGCCGCCGCCTCCGCCTGTGTTTCCCTGAACCGTGAGACACTGAAGGATCTGCACAACTAAAACAGAGCCATTTAGAATGGTAGTTTTTTAGCCACATGGCTGCAGGGTAGGTAAAGTCAAGAAACAGAACCTTTGCCCATGAAATCCTTTTATACTGATTTGCATGCTGTTGAACAATCCTTCGGTGAATTTGAACCCAATCATCTCCCAATAAATCCTTGGCTTCTGACCTGTAATTATACATATTAACAAGTTTGCATTATTGTAAATTAATTTATCAACAACAAAACAAAACAAGCTAAATATGGAATGGAACACACCTTCGCACAGATCTCACTATGTAGTGAATGTTGTTCATAAGAAATAGTTGTGTCAATGCAGGGTCCTTATATTGCTTGGATTTCCCATCAAGGTTATTCTGTAGAGCTTGCATAATCCTTGTAGTTATAGTAGTCAACTGCTCATCAGGATCAGAATCATCAAACTCTTGAAAAAGTTGCTTCAGTGTTGATTGGTAGCTGCACATTTTAACACGATTACATGTATAACATTCAAGATCACAAACAAGTTGAATGACCACAGAATCATATATTGCAATCACTAAATCAAGATTTGATTGACTATGCAAAATCACGTATACAATTTCAACTGGCATAAAAAAACTAGCAGATATAAAAGGATAATAATAGAACTTACTCAAACAGAAACTTCACATAGTTTATCACATAGCTAGTCAATGGATGGACAGTTCCATCAACGACTGCAGTTTTGGTGGCATCTTTCTCAACTTCTTCCTCAAAATCAACAAAGGTTTCTTGCGCTGTCTGAGCTAGCCGCTTTGTCAAACTTTGGGCAGATTCCCGCATTTCAGCACAACATTTAGTTCCAAACAAATACTCAATCTGTTAACATACCCCCCATAAAGAGAGAGAAGTGAAGGAAAAAAAAGTGTCAAGCTTAGAAAGTCAACTCAATTTGCATTTGCCCAAATAATGCATGATGCAGTTTCATCCAAGCACAAAGCTAAATGAGCCAATGAAAGCAATGCTAGTTAATTAATGAAAATATTTTGTTTTGCTCAATTCTTTATGTCATTTTAATGCGCATTAAAACTAGCCTTTAATTACATAAATTCTAGTTCACCATAACGTAAAACATCTAGTTTTCTGCCATAATTTCCAAATCATTTTAATGCATATCTGATTCAATCATTTACCAAACTCATTGGTTCAAATTTATGCATGAACCCATACAACTCATTATAGCGTCTATGAAAGTAAACTCTCATGATCATATGAATTAACAGAGAATGTGATAATCAGGTATGCTGTACTTCTCATGCATCTAAGAAAAAACAAACTCGAGATGGCTCAGATGAACAAATTAACTAAGAGTTTTGCAAATAATCTTTTCATCATGATGGAATGGTTATGCTACAAAAAAAATTAGGAATACCTCTGACTGTAGTTCTCTCATTATCTCATACATATCCAAAATAACAAATAACTTTTCAGGTGATCTCTTGCTTTTGGCAATAGCCTCACCAAAACTAAGGAGTACAGCTACACTGTTTGCAGTGACTTCAGAAAAACATTGATCTCTAAGAGAATCGATGCCATCAAGTATTTGATCACAGATTTTCTTTTCCCCAGCAAAGAGTAGTTTAACCTGTGTCAAGCATTATGACAAGGTTGGAAAAAAAGAACTAGAACACTATCAATGAAGCAAAGTTTCAGACGAATCCTTACAGCAATTCGCATGTAATGTATCCAATTCCCAATCTTAGCCTCCAAAACCTCCCACTGCATTCTCTGAACATCATCTTTACTTAGTCTCTCAACGCCTAATTTCTTGAGGCTCTGTTCCAAGACTGAAGCACGAGTATCCCTAGCATGTACAAAAAGTATATGATTGACACTAATTAGTCAAGATTCTAGAGCAGCAAAAGTGAAATCTCAATAAAGATCAACGTCTCAACCAAAAAATGCAATTCTCCATCTATGCAGAAATTTACAAGTAAAATACGCCCATAGGTAATTTATCGTGCCAAGTTCTGCCCTGAACTTTTGCATAATTTTGTGCTAAGTTAAACAGGTGCAGATATCTGTTACTCAGATGTCTTGGCAAAATCCCACCATCAAAGATTGAAACAGATCCCTAAGACTACCCAGTAGTCTCTCTTTCAGATCTGCACCAAATGACCAGAAAAATTTGAGTTATCCTGAGCAAGAAAAGCTATCTTTGAACTGCATCACTTAGCTAATTGTCGATCATGAAAACCCAAGACAATATTAAACACACAAATCTGAGATTTCATGGCCTACTTCAAGACTGTGCTTTTCCCTACTTGTACCAAGCATAAATAGAGAAAAGCAGTTTAAGTTAACAATGCAATTCTTCAATTACTCCCCATAGCACATAAATTACTAAACCCAACAATCATTAAGTTTTTTGCCCAAAAAAAAAAATCATTAAGTTCAACAGCTACAATCACTAAACAGAGAATAGCAAACATCTTAATATATCATAAATCATGAAAAAAAAAGGTCACCTATAAATCCTGAACAGCTGTTGCTGGTGGCCAGCTAGAACCATTTGTTTAGCTAAAGCATGCAGCAAAGGTAGAACCCTGGGTTGAATAAGAGTAGGAGGTGTGTAAACCGCGTTTTCTATGTTCTTCTGGTTTTCAGCATGACTCTTGCTGCCAGGATCACCTCTCCCAGGTGATGTTGCTGATGGTCGTAGATTGTTTGGTAGGCCATCAAAAAGTCTATCAGGTTCAACTGGCTTGCTGAAATTCAAACATGCAAAACTCTAAACATTTCCCATTCCAAAAGCATTATCCAGCATATCAGCATAATGCACAAATTAATGTAAACCAACCTGTGAAGTTCTAATAGGTTTCTGAACTCATCCTCTAATTTGGAGATAGCTTTTGCAAGTACATTATTCGTATGATTAACTACAGAGTCAGTGCTCTTAAAACTTTTGTTCTCGCTGAAAAACTGAAGAATGCTTCTCAACATGTCAATTGCTTCTAGATAGCTCTCAAGGTCTTCATGTGGCCCTCTTAAGATCTTTGCTTCAGCCTAAATTATATAATAAATTAGCATAAACGTCAGCATTAAAAGCAAAAAGGGCGTTTTATTTCCAAATTAAATGATATCATTGACAGGATAAACAAAAATTCCCTATTCAGGAGATTCTCAGAAGAAAATTACAAAATTAGAGATCACATTTTTTTAATTTTAAACTGTCTTCTAGCTGGACACATCATCTACTCATAACATAACATTAACTAAAAGTAGGAGTAGAGTAATAAACAATTCTGCTTTACCAAATAACCGCCAAATTGGATCCAATAAATAAATAGATTAATTAGGCTTAGTTTATAATCAACTACATTTAAAACAGAGCAACTACTGATAGAAGAAAAACACTTAATAATCCTTCATTTCTCATGATTAATATATGAATGAAATTAATTGAGGAATTATAAATGAACAGAAAACAAAGGGAAAAAGATAGAACCTTTCGCATGAGATCAAATTGCCCCAAAATAGTTTCAGCTGCTTTCAAAGTCTTATCAATATTCTCATGAGCTCTCCTGATCGAATGCGTTCGTATCTACGTAAAACCAAGAGAAAAAAAAAATCGAAAATTCAAAACAAAAACCCTAAAAATTCTCTCAATTCAAACCATAATAATAAAAAGATCTATAATGTCCTCCATCAAACACACAAATTAAAGAAACCAGAGAGGTTCATGTGATGTCACTCATTGATACAAAAAAGAACCAAAAAAAAATGAAGAGAAGAGAGACCTGAGTAGGGCGCATGGCGGTTTCGAGAGCGGAGAGGCGGTGATCGAAGGAACCAAGAATGGAGACCATGTTTTCGGTAATGGTTTGGCTCTTCTGCAACGACTCTCTAATAACCTCTGCTCTCCCCCGCAATGCCTCCATTGCCCGAGGCACCCCCATTTTTATCGGCTCACGGTGGCCGGCGAGAGCGCTTCTGGTGAGGCGTGATTCGAGACGTAAGCTTTAAATTTGAAATGATAAAAATTTGTTTTGGTAATTGAGAAGATTTGGATTTGATTTTGAGTGGAAGTTGCGTTGTTGCTTTTTTTCGGTTTTTCTGTCTCTCGTCGAGTTCCACGACAAAATATGAAGTAGTTATGTAGGAAAGACGGGTCAGGTGGTGGGTCCGGATCCGGGTATTCTTTTACTTCATAATGCAATATTTTCATGCCACATCAGCAAATTTTTGGCTGAGATTGGCCTAAGAAAGGAAAAAAGAATGGTTAGTTTATTCTTGGTGAAGACCATGATGAAGCTATTTAATTTACTACTTTTAAGATTTTTAAGGGTGTTTGGCTATGGTTGTTGAGAAACATTTTAAGATTGTTTCTTCACAAGAAAGAACCTTCTTCTTTGTTTTTCATTTCTTTGCCATTGAGTACTATGTAACACATTTTTCCATTGTTTTTATATTGTTTGTTGAAAATACTAGGATATCTCACTTTTGCTAAAGGTTCTTGTATTGTACCGTATGCTTACGGTTACTATGAGATGAAAAGTAATTTAACTTGCGAGGCTAGTAACAACTTGAAATGATTTCAAGCCACACCACCATTATGGTGAAAAAAAAAGGTTTTTAACGAGTCACGTAAAATAAATCACAACTTATTGTGATTATCAAAAATTGTTTTTCTGATCAAGGTCTCAAAAGTTCACTCAGAGGCCCAGATTCAAACCCTTATGTTATCTGTGCCTGGAATTCTTGTTAACTCGGCCCGAATTATGACCCAACCTGATATTTATGGAGCTACGAATTTTGTGGATTTTTCCTGGAGATCTGTGATGGAAGCGGCCCGAGACTGCAGCCCAGCACTGACCTCATGCGGGGAAGACGCATAATAGGCGTAGGGGGTGCGGGGGGCTTCGGCCCCCGCGGTATAAATTAGTTGTCCTAGTCAAAATAGGAACTAAATACCCTATGTTTATATAAGGGGTCTATATCTTGTATTTTGGTTGTTGTATTGCTTTCTCCCAAATAATAAGAATCACTCTCTGCCCATGTATGTAGATCAAATTGATCGAACCACGTAAATCTTCTTATTCTTGTTTATTATTTTAGCCTTGTTTAATCGCAACACCTTATCCTCTCTTCCGCTCCTCCTTAGTTCTAAAATGTTTCAATTGAACCTAAAAAAATATATATCTTTTTTAGCGTGACTACGGTCGATGAGTTACTGAACCAAGTACTTTTTTTATCTCGACACAACTCAAAATGATAAGTATAAATATTTTGAAATTCAACCTATTAGATTTCAAATTAATTGAAACCTAACATCGTAATTTCTATTTTTTTTGGTAATTTACTAATTTCAGAGACAAATTTTCACCGGCCCTCGAACCTTACCCTTTTAACCTTTTAAGTTCAGATGCCGTAATCTCTATATACTACAATACCTTGTACCTATAATAATGGACCAATATCAACTCTTCTTTTTAGTTAGCAATGGATAATTGTACCTGTTTTTTATTATATTATTTTTTAAAAAATAATTGTTTGGATAGGTTGGAGGACTGGATATTATAGGGTCAAGCAACTAGGGCCCGGGCTCAAGAGGACAAGAACCAGGAGGCTAAAAAAGGGGTGGTTTGGTTGAGTAGCCCTACACACCTTGGGGTGGGCCTTGGTAACTTAAGAAGTAAGAAGGAATGTAAGGGACCATTGGATTTGGATGGTTAACTTGCTTCACTTTAGTGTTGGTAAGGGGTTGAATTTCAATGCCAATCCCAAAACAGAAACCTGCAAACCCATGTTCATTGAGTATGTCCCTATCTGTATTTAAGTACAAAATCCTATGCCTCCCTCCTCCAGTCATATTCAAATAGCAATACTTACCAATGAATTTCCCTTTTTTAAAAAACCAAAGATATCCAGGATCTTATTGATATGTGACATGTCTTACGAGTCGGAAGTAGAGGTGCAACTGAGTCTAGCCGGGTTGAGTAGTCAGCTACTCAGCTCGATACAAAAATTCGAATTCGATACTCAAGCTCGAGCTTGAGCTCGGTTCAATACGGTTATCGAGCTATTCAAGCTCGTCTCGATAAAGTTTGATATTTAATTAAATTTTTTTAAAAAAAAAACATTTTTAATTGAAATTCGAGGTCGACATGTATATATAGGTAATTTTTTAATTAAATATAATATCATGTATATATACGTGTACCAAGTAGTTCGATAGGTATCGAATCAAGCATCCTTGAGCTCGAATTCGGCTCAATTCAATACTCAAACTACCAAACTCGAGCTCGGCTCAACAATGACTAAGCCGAAATCGATTTTTCTTCGAGTCGAGCTCAAGTACCTTATGAATAGTCTTAGTCCTGTATCATTTACACCCCTAGTCGGAAGTGTGAAAAAAGAGATTAACAACTTGTTTATAATACATATACTATCATAATGTTGGTAAATGAACCATCCTTGGAGATAAACTATTCTCCAGTCCCAACTTAAAAGTTTCATTCTTGGCATTATTGAATTCTAAAAGCTCAACTCCTTGGAACAAGAAAATGCTGAAATTGAAAGGTAAAAAGAATTCAAATTCTTCTGCTGTGGGTTTAAATAAGATGCCCATAACATTCAGAAAGTATGGTACTATTGCTCTGGAAAGGAAGCCATAAATGTTTACTGCTTACTTTGTCTTTCATCAAACACTGGAAAGCCCAAAACATAAAAGGCAAAAGTGCTTTGAGGATTGCTGGCATATTTACAGGCAATAAATACCATACAGAAGAAACCATACAAGCAAATAAAAAAAATGTCTTTTTTAGGGAGCTTTAAATGTTCTACTAATAGTACTGTTATTAATAGGATGCATAATACAAAAGGATGGGCAAAAAGCAAAGTCAAATTCACCATAATAAAAGACCCTTTCAAGAACACTTTTTATTCATAATATATCATCTCTCTACAAAGCTTAAACAAAAGGAGACTAGACCTACTTTTCTACAAAGCTTGTAATCTTTTCTAAGTCTGCACAAAAACCCAAAATGTTTATTTCACCTTCTATCTTTCCTTCTTCCCTAAACACTTCCTATTCTATCATTAGATTTCATGGCTAAGTTTTGCATAGAAGAGTGCAGATTGAAAATGATTAGTAAGTCCAGTCCCTAGGCAACCCCATTTCTGGTGGAAGATGATAGTAGCAATCCTCCTGCTTGCCAACAACAACCCTTTTCATGGCCGCGTTCATCTGCCGGGCGAATTGTATCTCCTGTGATTGTCTATGTCTCCCAGCTGCAAAGAGAATGAGCAAGAGCTGAATCTTCTTTCATAACCCCATTTACTCAAAATAAAAACATGGAAATGTTTGATTAGTAGCAAGGAGAATAAAATTATATTATTATTATTATAAGCTATCACTTCTACAAGTTAAGGACTTTAGTTCTTTCTCACCAAACTATATAATAAATGTTAGGGTAAAATGGAATTACTGTTTTTCCAATGAAGAACTAAACATAAGTACCATAATAACAGAAGAAATAAAGATATTTGATCATTCTGTTTGCTTCAATTCAGATAAACATTTCTTTCATTGTGCAGAAAAAAGGCCTTTTGTACCCCATCCTTCCCTTTTCCTTTGGTTTCAACTTTGAATAAAGCCTAATTGGTCCAAACTGTAAAAGTAATATATTATACAGAGATCCCATTTCTTCTACTGATGCATCCTTTTATCCTTCATGCAATGACCACATATCTTACATATTCTTCCATGCTTTAAAAAAAAAATACATATATCATATGAAAAAAAAATCACCATTTTTTGGCCTTAAAGAAAAAGCTAGTACAAATCCTAAGCCTAAATTTATATCTTTGCTATTTTTATTATCTGTAAAAATGGGTTATCCACCACAGACTGAACCAGCAGTCCAGCATAAACTGCACAAAGCCCCATGCTTCAGTACCAAAAATAAACAAAAACCATAACCCAAAATAACAATCAACATAAACCCTTAAACAGCAAAAAGAAAACCAAGTAACAAATTACTAGACAGTGGCAATATTACTTTATCTTTAACACTAATAAAGACCCCAAAAATCAACGTTTTGAAAACAAAGAAAAGAGGGGAAAAAACTTACTTTGTTTCTTCCTGGAATCAAAAACAGTGGCATTGGAGTTACTGTTGTTAGCACGAACAAGGGGATGAAAAACTCCAGTACCTCCAGATTCTCTCACCGAACCACCACCAAACCCAAGCTTATTGGTATTAAAACCACTGGCTTGAAATGGCAAAACCCGGTTTGGAACAAGCCGGTTTTGTTGTCTTTGCAGAACCCTAGCCCTTGCCCTTGCTTCAACATAGCTCTCAACCTACCAAAAAAATTATAAACAAATAATTTGAGTATTATATATAAATAATAATGAAAACCCATGCATTATTTCGCTTCAATAACATCCCATCATTACTGCAAAAAGAGTTAAAGCGCTGAAAAGACCCTTCATTACTGATACAAACACAAAAAAAACTTAAAAGCTTTTTTTTTAAGCTTTATCTTTTTGGTACCTGGGCTTGAGTTGGTTTCAAGAACGGAAGTTCATACCCCGGTTCAGCCCCGGCTAGAAGTGGACCGTTTCTAATACCGTATAAGCTTTGACCCATCTCAAAACCGCCAGTGCCATTCATCGGACGGTAACGAACCGGCTCTTTAAGACGCTGAAAATTGGAGAAAAAAAAAGGTAAAAAAGTAAAAACATCAGGAAACAATAAAGGAAAAAAGCCATGCAAAAAGAAGAAAAAGAAGGAAAAGTAGTGGGAAAAGAAAAGAACATCAAAGTTGGTAGCTTTGGGTAGTTTTTGCTGATGTTTTGGAATGGAAAGAGCAGCAAAACGAGTAGCTATGTCGTCCATGCAAGAACAAGTGTGATGGTTGTGAAGATGGGGCTTAAATTTGGAAGGGACTTCGTTATGGAAAATATCAGAAGGGAGCCAAAGTTCACCATCGTCCAAATTTGGAGGAAAGAGGGAAAACTCATTTGCCATGATTTGTTTTGGCTGGGTTCTGCAGTTGGAAGAAGAAGAAGAAGAAGAAGGGAATTTCAAGGGTCGGGGAGCGGGATTTGGGTTTGGTTTTTTTGATTTCTAGGAAGAAGAGAAGAAGTGAGTAAAAGGGAGAAGAGAAGGGAAGAGAGGGGCTCTGGTTTCAAAATGACGTTACAGCTACAGGTTCCCTTCTTTAAAAAGGGGAGAGAGGTTGATAAAGAAAGGGCATATATGTTAGGCCTTGTTTGGTTCCTCCCTTTTACTACAAAAAAAGATGAGGAAAAAAGGAAACGAAATGTGAATTAGGCAATTACCGCATATAAAATGATAAAATTCGTACAGGAAAAGTTTAATTACTTAAGAACATGGAAACACTAATAATTAATTTTATGTAATAATTGAGATCTTGTTTTTTTTCTTGAATTAACAAGATTAATTAAATGGGAAATTATTCTTATAAATAGAAGGTCAACAGCTCTTTAAAGAAGATTACAAACACTTAATTGCAAAACTCTTTAAACCATTTTTGCATTTCCTTGAAAATTAAGCAACATATGTTAGTGATTAGTATTCAAAGTTGCGAGTATGAAGTGAGTACAAAAGACAAATGTTCATTTCTTCCTTAGTTTTTATAGTATGTTGGAAAAGTTTATAAGCTAGAGAACAAATTGTTGTCACTTTGAAAACAACATTTGATAAATCATGTAAGTACTTGGCTTTGAAGTAAATAAGGTTTAACTTGTGATTTAGTATAAGGAATAGAGTACACTTGGCCACTTGGGTAATGAAATTATTTTCAAAAATATATAAAGAGGTTAGAGGTAGTGAATGATATATACATAAATTAAGTAAAACTGTCACTTGTTCAATAATGAATTCCAAAATTCCAATACTTATTGATAAGTGATTAATGTATGTTGAAATCAAATTTATTATAGCAGAAATTGTTTCAAATCTATAAATTTCTCATTAATTTTACTAGTACTTAAATTAAAATCAACTAATAGTATATATTTTGATTTTGTATGCATTAATAATTATCACATGCATCATTAGGAGATCAAATGATACATCACTATTCGTGAGTTATAGTCAAACCAAGTTCAAGTAGTTTGAGTAATCAATCTAGTCAAGTTCCAGATTTGTTGTCCATCTAGGCTCCGTTTAGTAGAGCGGTGCTGTAGCGGTGTGATTGACACTGTTTAGCAACTGTACATATGAGATTATACTATATATATTAGATTAGGTACTGTACAGATGAGATAATTAAAGCAGCAATTAAAACGGAGATTACACTTAAGACTCCATTTGACCGGTGCACCGGTACACCGATACACCAGCCAAACGACCGATGAATCGGTGCACTAAACATGACCCTAGTCAAACTAGTCCAGTTTGACGATAACTGAGTCAACAAATGATACATCACTATTTATTGTCACGATTCAAGTTTTTTATTAGTTATTAATGAACTGATAATTCAATACTCATTTCGAGCCAAACTCAAATTTCAAAATCAAACTTACTGAACTTGAACTCGTCACTTTATTACTTTCCTCAAATTGGATCGCTTAAACCCTATGTAACATAAGCTAATCGATTTACTCATGAGAAAACTTACGAAATCGATTTATTGGTTGAGAATTGAACTTTCTTAACAATTATTTATAAATTATAAAAACGCAAAAACTTTGAGTATTGAATGAAATTAGTTTGAAATTTGAAATATAATAAAATTTGGAGGTGAAAAAAAGTTGCAATAGTTGATGGTAGTTTCTTATGGTAAGAGCAAGAGGCAAACAGGGAATTAGTTGGAATTGTGCAGAATGGAACGTACATCGGTCACGTGACCACTCGGCACACGCCTATATCACCTACAGCGGGTCAGGGCCGTATCGCTCGGCTCCCCCATCTCCCTCCACTCCACTCACCCCAGCCGTTTTGGCTCTGTGCTTATTTTTATTTTATCTTCATCTTTTACCCACGCTCTCCTTCTTGCTACGTGTTTCTCACACTCCATATTCACGTGTCTTTCTTGACACGTGGCTTTCATTCCGACGCGAGTAGCCGATTTGGTGAACACTATAAGATGTGAGCGAAAATCGTGGAAAGGCTGAAATGTGGACAGATCAGAGAGAAAATCAAAAGCAAGCAAACGGGGTGGTGATCTGCATCTGCTCCAACATCATAACAAAATCTGTCCGTCGTTTTCAAGTACACGTGTCGAGCGGGTGTTAATCGAAGGGAGGGATGGGATACGAGAGGTTCCATATTTTTTCCAAACGGGTGAGGTGTGGGTCCCATTTCATGAAAATAGAATTTACACTACAATACCTTATACGGTTTGAAACGTGAGAAAGGAAGGCTTCAGCGGCCTGGACGGCTTTTGGTTTTGGGCTTGGGTTTCACGCTTCAATTCAAACATCTTTTTGTAAGTATTGTTTTTCTTTTCTTTTCTTTTTTTAATTCTATTTCTTTTCTGCTTTGATGTAGTATATTGTTTACTCTATGATTGGGTGTAAATGATACAAGGTTATTTACATGTTACTCAAGTTTGATTTGAGAAAAACTCAAATTCGATTCAGTTATTGTCAAGCAGAGTTCGAGTTCAGATAGTTTGAATAGTAAGCTCCAATCAAGTTAAGAGTTTAAATTTAAACATTCGATTTTTTTTTAATTCATAATTGAGCTTTTATCGGTTGTGTTCAAGTAGCTCAATAATCATATCGAAGTCGAGTTTGAACTTTATAATTCTAAACTCGATTAAGCTTTAATTGAATATTGAGCTTTGAATTTTGTATTAATGTTGAATTCAGGTAACTGACTACTTAACTCAATTACACCCCTAATCAAGAATAGTATTATTTTTATTCTTTAGGTAAATTCCACCAAACTTCCAATAGTTATATTTTTTTTAATGGAGTACTAAACTTGATCCAATCTTGTAATAGTTAAATCTCTTATTATAGTTTTACTTAAATCCTTAATTTTGTAATACTAACCGCCTTTTTAAAAAAAATTGTAATACTAACCCTGATCCTTTTATAGATTATTTTGTTAACATCCATGACCAATTTTTAACTATCCAAATAAGAACGAATCATTTTGTCCTTTCCACTCCCCTTTCCTCTGTTCTCTCGAAGGTCCCCTAAAAGAAAACTTGAACAAAAGAGGGACAAAAATGATGATATGATTAAGTTAGTGTACCCGCAAGAAAGAAAAAGTATGATGAGAAGAAAATTTTAATAGTGGCCAAAAAAGAAAAATAAAATTTTAAAACCGAACGAATTACTGACATGACGTCTCCCAGAAAATAAATCTTAGACAGGGGATTTTGCATCAATTCACGTTGTTCTTTCTTTTATTAGTAGATAGTAGATGCCTAGATGGATATGAATTTGGGGAACTTCTTAGCAAAAAGGCAAATTCATCACCTTATCTAATCCACTAACAAAGATTGCTATGTGGTGAACAAAATAAAATAGTATTTTTAAAAAAAGTTTCTATTAATAATATCCATTATCAAACATTTCATCATGGAAAAATTATTAAACTTTTCTCTCATCAGTCATCACTAGATAAATGTATTACTATATTTTTAAAATTTCATTTTAATTTTAATAAATTCCTTTTAATCTATTTTGAAGGTGAATGATCTACCAAAATATTACTAAAACATTCTAAAAATGTTGTCAACATATATATATATATATATTTTTAAAAAATTGAAGCATGAAGCAGTAAATAAATGATTATCTCTTTGACTAAACTTTACCAAACTTAATGAGGGTAAAATAACAAATCTGTTAGGCACTAAATCATATTATAAAGTAGATTTAAATTAGGGTTTCATAATCCCAAACTTTAATTAAAACTAGAAAAAGTATATATTAAAAATCTCAATCAAGTTTCCATTGATTTCCAAAAAGGAGTGTCACTCCCTCCCATTAGAACCATAATATACACCAATAAAGCCAAAAGATAAAATGGGAACCCTATTTTATCATAGTACTATTATTATTGTAGTAATTGATAATTGAATTCCCAAACTTTTTCCTCAGTTTTATTTTCAGAGGAAAGCCATCCCTAAGAAAAAAGCAAATCTTCATCTTAATCAAGTGAAATTAAAGCTCCTTTATGCCTTCCACTTTATATTCCTTTCTCATTTAACTCCAAAATCCTTCAAAATGAGAAACACTTGAAAAATGATCATTTTTCATGTCATTTCAAAAAAGTTTTTATCTTATATCCACTGTGCCCCAAAAGTTTTCTTCTTCTTTCAATTAAACCCCTACTCCTATCTTCCTCAAGGGGTCAGACAAATGACAAAAGCGCAGTATTATTTCTTCATTCTTGTTTTCTTCTTTAAATTAGCCGGGACCTTTTCCGGGTCGGGCAATCGGGCCAGCTTGTGATCGGAACCCGGAAGTAACAGGGTCGTTAACGCACCAGTGAAACCCAACTTCTCCTCCGGCAACCTGAGCGTTCTCGCACTCTTCACAAACCGAATTTCTCGATTCCCTTTCAATTCTCGAATCCGCCATTCCCAAATTCATCAAGTACCTCTGTTTCTCCACCTGCAACTCCCTTACTCTACTCTCGAATCCATCCAATCCCGTAAATACACTCGCGTCCGTCAATTTATTCACTCCAGCACCGCCTCGCCTCAACAAAGTAGCGTTTGCCGGCGGTTCTTTCCTCACCGGCACCACCGGAGGAGAAGCTTCGACGTTCTTTACTTTTCTTGTCCAGCCCCGCCGCGTTCTTTTCAAAACAACGAGGAAGAAACAGCTCTTCTCGCAACAAATCGCGGAGAAGTTAATTCTCCCAGTGATAGGAGCACGGTTGCGCGTGTTATTGCTGTCGACGATGTAGGCGGAGAACTGGTGAGGTGATATCCCAATCTTACGGCTGAGAACCGATTGGAAAGCCTTGAAATCCATCTGGGGATGGATAATTATGTTCCCTATATCAGTTTCGCACTCTCCGTCGAAGAAAACGACCGGAAAAGTAACTAACCCACCACCACCGGCGGCCTCCACCATCTTTTATGGCGTCAGCTTTCAGAAGAAGCTAGAAAGAAAGCAAAGCTTTATGCGAAAGAAATGGAAAGAAATTGAAAACAGAAAGAGAAATGGGAGGGTTTATATATATAAGAGCAGGGGAGGGGTAAGGGGTTTAAGGGGCGAGAGGGGTAAAAAACGGTAATTGGAGATAAGGCGGTGAGGGCATTTTCGGAAAAAGAAAAAAGTGGAAGATATGTAAGGGAAAGCCGGGGAGATGTGTTGGGGATTTTTTCTCATTTGGACGGTTTTTAATATAAACTTTAAACTTGGGGCTCAAGTAAAAAGAGAGTTGGGTTTTGGGTTTGGGGCAGAGTGAGGGGATACTCGTCGAAACGACGCAGTAAAATGGCAGGGTGTCAACTAGTGGGCAATTCGATGTTTTATGGGACTGAGAGACGAAATTGCCCTTGTAAGTTGAGTAAATTTTCGGGCGTGCCACTGTTTTATCTGCAGAAAGTACCATTATCAACAAATATCTGGGCTGCTGCTTCTTCTTCTTCTTCTTCTGTAGCTGTTGAATATCCTCCGGCTGGGTATAGAAAAAATGTGGGAATTTGTCTTCTCCATCCTTCTAAAAAGGTATTATACTTTTGCTTCTATCTATAAATAGATCATCGTTGGTCGATTTTTAATCTGAACTTTTTTGTTTTTAGATATTTACGGCTTCGAGAATACATATTCCAAACACCTGGCAAATGCCTCAGGTAACTTTTCAACATTTTCTCAGGATTTCTGGGTTTATCTTACTGGATAGGGTTTCAATGGTTGGAAAGTTTTTGGCATTTTTGTTTCGATTTTTGTTCATCATTTTCCTTCTGGGTTCTGGAGGTTAAAATTGAACTTAGTTCCGGGATTTTGTATTGGTGGCATTTTCTTTTTTTCATTTATCAGATTGAATTTTGTAATGTATGCGAAATCCTCAGATTTAAGTGCTGGGAAACAGGAAATTAGGCTTATCGGCTTCTGGGTTCTGAAGTTATTTTAGTTTTAGGTGGAAATGGATTCTTTGATGAATGTAATGGAATACGATTACAGTTGTGTTCATCTTAATGAATTTGCAAGAATATGCTAGGTTCTTATTTTCATTACTGCAAATTTCACCCTAGAGTTAGGCTTCTATATCTTTGGATCTGTCTTACATATGCTGATTGCCTCGAGTTTTTGTTGTGCAGGGCGGTGCTAATAAGGGTGAAGATTTAAGAAAAGCAGCCATTAGGGAACTGAGAGAAGAAACTGGTGTTACATCAGCTGAATTTATTGCAGAGGCATGTTTCTAGATTTTCTGCATTAACATAATAGATCGTATTTCAACTGATAAAATGATCTATCTGTTACATGGTTATTGAATATTTTTGAACTGATAATCCAGATTTTATTTACAGGCACCTTATTGGCTGACTTATGATTTTCCAAGCAAAGCAAAAACTAGGCTTAAACGTCGATGGGGAACAAATTATAAAGGTCAAGCACAGAAATGGTAAGTATAATATCTGTCCTATAGACAGTTAGACTAGTTGCATCAGACTAAGATATATTGAAGATCATAAGTATACTTCCATCCACCACAATTTTGTCATTCACCTGACATGAAACTTGAAAGTATGATTGCTCATGGGAAGTGTTAATGTTAACTATGAGATAACTAGTGGCTTTGAGTAATACACTGCTTATAGTAGGGATCAACTTGGTCAAATTGTGTTCTTTCCTTTTATGTTTGGTGATGTTGGCCTTTATTTTTACCTTTCTTCTGGCCTTTTCACGCATTGACCATCTTTGCTTGTTAGTCAGATTTTACCTTTCATATGCATATGATGTGCAAAAGGTATGTACCGAAGCAACTAACCTCACTCTTTCATCCTTAATTAAGCACAACTTCTATTTCTGCTGTTAATCTTTGAATTTGGAGTTGCTTAACCATCCTATTTAAAATCCAATCCTGGAATTAGTTTAGTAGGCTTCGCCTTCCTAGTTTTGAAATCATTAGAATCCATTATGTATTTTGATTTTCTTGATGTTCCTCCGACAGGTTTCTTTTCAAGTTCACTGGAACTGAAGAAGAGATCAATCTTTTGGGTGATGGTTCTGAGAAACCCGAGTTTAAAGAGTGGTCATGGAGGTTACCGGAACAAGTTGTAGAGCTTGTAAGTAGCTCATGTTGCCTGGTCCTCTGTTTGCAGTTCCTGATAAAACTTAATGCCTGAAGATGTATTACTATGACTTGTAATTAACCCTTCAAATTATCAAATTTGAGCAGGCTGTGGATTTCAAGAAGCCAGTCTATGAACAAGTTCTCAAAGTATTCAGCCCCTACTTTTCATCCGAGGCAGATGAAGAGCATACAGCGGAATATAAACCTAATGGAGTAGCCGTACACAAGTAAACCATGGTTTAACTTTTCTGAAGGGTCATTTCACCATAATTTTGCACCGTTTATTGGAATGTTGAAAAATAAAATGGGGAACTTTTCTTTTTGATCAAAGATGCAATTTGCTAAACGTTTCCTCTTTCTTACAGAAATAAAAAGAATGTTCACCAGCAATCTTTATTCTTGCTCTCTATTGACTGAAAAGTGAAGTTTGGATGAGTAGGTACCATGTTTCTTGACTGTTGAGGATATTTAGGATTCGTGTTCAATGTCTTAAAGGCGATGCATTGGCTGTCGAAGTAGGATTTTAGTTGGTACCTTCACCATTTCTCCATGCATCATTCTCAGTTCTCTACTCTTGGGGACTAAGCCATATGTTGTTGCACTACTTGCACCAACCTTTTGATTTCTTGATACCCTTTTTCTACGCCTATTAATTTTGAGTGGCCTCTTAGTGGAGCTATTGAGACCTCACATTTAAGACATCCTCAAAAGTTGGTGAAATTCAAATTGCTTAGTTTTGGATTGTCTCCTCTTCAATGTCGATATTTATAGAAGTGGTAAGTGGGAGTGTTATAAAAACAGCCTCCTAATTTATCCCAAAAATAAAACTGAAATCTTTAATCAGTATCAGGTTACTCTGTTCAAAGACAATTAAAATACATGTCTATAAGCATTAGGTAAAGATAACAAAAATATATCATGCAAGGTTATTACATCAAGTACACTATTCTCACAGTATTTTTTTAAAAAAAAAAAATTGTATGTCATAAAATTACAAATATCATGAAAGATTTCTGCATTAAAAATAATTAATTCTCAGTTTCTCACCGTATTTGTATATTTAAAAAAAAAAAAAAGATGACTGGTAAGAGAGTTCTATTTATACACCAAGAAAGATGCGGTGCCTATGTAGTTGGAAGCCAATGCCTGTCCGTCTGCGCTTGGATTAGAAAATGCTAACTGAGATTTCTCGATTACAAAGCCCATACAGAAACTTTTCCTGCATTTTGCAAAGAGCAGCAGAGTCAATACAAAAATGAACTGCAAATGGAATTTAGAAAGCTCCAACTCCAGTTTTTCAATTCAACCATCAAAACCCAGAGACAAATTTTTCCAAATACAACATGAACCAGCTGATTGATCTTATATTATTAAGACACCAAAATGCTACTTTCTAATGCTAATGATCTAACTACTAATTTTAGCTATTTATAAACAGTAACTGTGGCTTTGCTTTTTTGGTAGGGGATCTAATTATGTAATTTCTTAGGGTTTGGTTCATGATACACAGCTCCTTAATTAGTTTGCTTTAAGCAGCATGGTGAATTGGTGATGGTTACTTTATGATTAATAGCCTTCATACAGACATCAACTAAAAGACACAAACCCAAGCCAGTGGCATTAACTATAAAGTTCAAGGACTTACCTCGCCGCTTCCAATAATTGAGTGGCAATGCCTATTCTCCTGTTGGAGGGAGTGACCCAGATTGCTCTAATGCCGCAAGCAGCAGGTACTGGTTCCTTTTCACATAGAATTGCTCCAGTGTGGTTTCCATGCACCACCTTAGAAGTACCTCTTTTAACAACTTCCCTCTGTAAAACAAGTTCCCCAAATTGAAGTTTGCTTGATTTTGGCTTTGTTTGCTTTGCTGCGGCGGCACCATCTTGTCTTTCGCCAACTGAGCATGAGAGGACTTTGAATGCTTCCTTTATTGGTTCTGCAACTAGACATCCAACAATTCTTTGGGAGCAGACAGAAAGGTATACCTGCAAAACAGTAAGGAAAAGATCCAGTTATCATCTCAATGCCCATCGATACAAGATTGGACTCAGAAGAATGTTTCAACTCTTCACCTGCTTGGATTTTGCATGCATTGACACAGAAATGGGATCAAATCATTTGGAACTATGAAAATCAGATATATGCAGAAACTTTGAAACTATGAAAATCATTTGCAAAATAAAATTGGGATAATTGAAAGGGATTCCTTTTTCCTATATTATGCATAATATGGCAAATTATTGATATGTAAAAATGAAATCAGGTCACCTTACAAAGCTTGTTATAAATCCATCCCTCACCAAGCTCAATCTCCATCATATTCATAACCTCTTGCACCTGCTAAATCAGTATTCCAATGAAAACCCAAACATTGATAGGCTAGATTATCAACTTAAACAAATCATAAAAGCTAAGCCATATAACAATCTCAGAAAAGGCAAAATCTTAACCTTGTTCCTATGAGTGACAGGGTCAGCATCCGACACCATGATAACACGACTTCCTTCAACTTCAGGTATATGAACAACCCTCTCATTTTTCCATCCCTGTAAAATTAAGCCAATGGATGAAGGCTCCATTGTATTGCTATTTTTGCTATTTACTTCTGCTTATAAAAAAGTTGCCATAAATCAAAAGCAAATCATACTTAAAATTTTGCGTTTTTATTATTCAAAGATTCCAAATTTCTTAAGCTTCTAATTCTTCAAACATATCCTTTTGGAACAATTCACGCTTTTATATTCTCTACTACTGTAAACAGCCTTTAAAAAACAAACAGTTAAATAAGTCCTAAAATACAGAAAACATTGTAAATTGAACAAAATGGGGAAAAGAAAGAGACTATTTTTTAGAGCTTTAAGGGAAGCTACGCACCTTAAATTTAATTCCAAGTGTGAAATTCTTGTGGAATTTTGAATGGCCCTTTTCATCCTCTTCGTCTCCAGGAGAATACTTGAGCCCACAAATCAAACAAGTACGGAGAAGAAAATCAGATTGGCCCAACTCCAAATGAAACTGTGCGTAACTTCTCTTCTTACCAAGATTTTTCCCTCTCAAACCACCATCTCTTGAAGACTCATTCTCTGGAATGGGTTTCTCGAGTCTCTTGTCGCTAGATTCTTTTTCAGCATCATTCCTTTAGAAAACCCAGAAGCAATTACCAAATTTATATAAAATCCACAACCCAGAAAAACCATTAATTTTTAATATGAAAAGGAACCAAAAAACATACCCATGAATTTGAGATCTACGCGTATATGTGTTAACAATGGTGTGCTGAGTCTTTTCCCAAATTGCCAGGTCATCGTCCTCGCCATCGCTTAAAGCAGGAGGTGAATTTGAAAACTTAACTGGAGAGAAAGAAGAAGAAGGAGGTGGAGGAGGCTTGAAGAAGGAATTTATTTTGGGTTGCATCTTCGAGTGTTTTCTTTTTCTTCGTTTTTTTTTTTTGGTGATTGAATGATCGATTTATGAGATATTTTGTTAGTCTTTTTATTGTTTTTTGGCGCTGAAGATTTTAAAAATGAAAATACTTCCCGCTTTTTTTTTTTTTTGGCCATAAATAAAGAGTTCCCGCTTAAACAGTTAAATTTTGCTCGTTACTTCGTAAGCTTTATTCTTTCATTCAAACGATGCGTTTCAGAAAAAAAATTATCCAAAAAATCATTCTTTTTCATAGTATGATCAACAACTACATGGTATATAGTTTTCTTTCTGAAATCCCACCATTTATCCAATTATTCTAATTGAGACTCGAATTTAAATTTATAATAATAATAAATTACATTTATTAAGAAGAAGAAAAATCATCATAACTATTTCGCTCTTTAATCATCTGAGAGCAACAAAAAAAAAAAAGTAAAAATGTCCTCGAGGAGACACTAAAATGGTTAAAATTTGAGTTTAAGGAATCTTGAGTTTGAATCCAAAGATGGGCACCATGGGATTATAGAATGGAAGATGGTTATCTCCTCTCAGGCAGACTTAACCCTATCATGTTTTTAAATAGCCAAAAAAAAAAAAAGGTGGAAATGCCCAACTTACAAACAAATCATAAAATGTTTTCTTGCTTAATCTTTTCATAGTTTGGTACATGATAATAATAATGTTATTAATAGTGCTAATTGATTTGCTTCAAAATTCAAAAATATGTAATATGATCAGAAAATACCAAAAGAAGGGATTAGCTAGCTAGCTTTTCTCCCGGACACAACAAATCGATCTTCAACATAATCAAGCTTCCAAAATTTTTTGTGGTGTTAAACATTTGAAAGGTAGGTTTATCTAACTTAATGACCGGTACCTGAATCTAAAAGCAAAATCTTCGAAACCAGACACAAGAAAAAGCCTGTCATCAATCTCCTATTTGAGCCATCAATAAGTTCAACCGTTAAGAGAACTTCACCTGACCAGAATTTCCAAGTTCCGATCTTGTTATGGAAACAAAAGTGTGGACGGAACATTCCCCTCGCTTTCCCTCTCATTCTTCAAACATCCCGTGGACAAAACTAGATCACGGTGATCTCCTTCAATTGCCAATATTGATGCCTTAAAAGCGCACCCCTTAAGTGCCACCTCTATTAGATTGGCTGAGTCAGCATTCTTCAATATCCCCTCAAACTATTAGACCTGGTTCATTGCCATATATGGCTCTCATGGCCAACAGCTTGTAAAGACGTTTCCCATTGATTTCAATTCCCTCCACCTTCGCGAAAATGTCTTTTGCTGCAAAGAAAGGAATGTGAAAGTGAAAGATGTTAAGATTTATTCCTAAGCCTTTTAGTATTGAACTTCAGAAATGGGCGCAAAAGTTTATAACTAGAGAAGCAGACAAACCATCTTCGAAATTCCGGATCATCAACCCACTGGTAATGTACTGGTAACAAACTTTAACTGTTCAAATGAACACTGGAATTTGTGCCTTTCTTCGAGGGTCATGTTGACTTCAGAAGACTGCAGGAACAATAGAAAAGAAACCAAGAGCATTGGAATTAGTCATACAAGCTAAAGACCGTGCAGTTATATGATGCAAGCTACATTGCTGCAAGCCTGGTCCAAAGAATAAATGCAAAAATGTGTTGATCAATTTCAAGAGGATACACTGTCAAAAGGTAATTAATATGTAATACAAGAATAATCAACTAGACCAGATCCAATCCTCTTTAAGAATCACACCTAGAAGAAAAAAGGATTGTCAGTTTTTAGATATGTTGCCAAATGTTGCTATTTCAAGACCAATAACGCAAACAAAAACCTTCTGAACTAAAAATGTGATTTTGGCAGAATCAGATGCATATACAAACGAACTGAACAATTTGCTTGCACCTTCCAAGTATAACAGAACCTAGGATAAGTAACAAACTAACACACACATGCATACATGTATAACAGAATCTAGGCCTAGGATCCATGTGATGTTAATCATCATTAACACACATAAAAGAGTAAGACATACTCTAGATTCTGCTTTAAAGATAAAACCTATTTTTAGAAGATAATGCATGCTGCAAAACCTTACCTCTAATGTAGCTATGCTTTGCACAATAGAGTCAATCTCTGTTCTTAATAAGGACATTACTTTCTGAACTTTTATATCCCTATACATCAATAGAAGAAGGGAAACAATTGCATTCATCTGACTTAAACTGTCAGTAGCATATTGGCTAGAAGTCTGAGGTGCAAGCTCGGCTAAAGATGAGTTGATCACATTCAAGACAAGCTTTAGAAGCTTGTTACTCCTATCAAACAAGAAAAAGCATGGTAGAAGGTAATAACGGCACTTGCGGACATGATTAGATACTGTTGCTTCATTGTCACCATCTTCTGGGATATGCTGCAGAAAACAGAAGATATTTGGCAGTAAGAATTAAGATAAAATGTTCACTATAGAGCCAACAGTTGCACAGCAAATTTCATGTGTTGGTTTTCTGGTGAAATTTTACACCATATATACAACACAAGAACAATTTATGGCATATTATTATGACTATCAAGAGGGCCAAGAGATGGACCACCACCAACTACTAGAAATGAGAAAGATAACAGGATACCTAATGTGAAACACATTAAGCATTCAAAGTCAAGGGCACCTGCTAATAACTTACATGCACAACATCCAATAGATATCCCGGAATAAAACTGCTTAGGGCAATTATACTCTGCTCAGAAAGTCTAGTGGGCTTAGAGTCCAGCATGACGAGTACTCTCAACATTGCACACGCATTGTCAAGTGGTGGCTTCAACAACTGCAAAAAATTCACTACCACCATGAAGCATCCTAACAGCTTACAAACAATGTTTAGGGGAAAAAGGACCAGACTAACTCATTATTATTTTTGGCCTCAAAACTTTTTTTTGGTAGATAAAAGTTATATCAATAATTAGTTATACAAGTTCCAAAACCTTTATACAGCCCAAACTACTGGGCTAATGGGAAAAAAATGATAAAAATAAGATCCAAGTAGCTCAGTCAACTTACTAGTAGGTCAAGCATTGCTTTTTCTAATAATAAAAAAACAACAGAACGGTCACCCATCTGTGACAAGCATGAGGAAACTGTGCTGGTGAGAGACTTAAAAGTTCTATAATTTGAGATCTGCACATCACTCTCTCCAACAGGACATATGTTTTCTGCATATAGCAAACCCCCATTGACATAGATATTAATTAATCATTGACTACAACGACAAGTAAAAAACTGCAGTATAACATTAGAGTTGTTATTTATTATTGTATAAACACTTGCAACAAGAAGCGCCTCCTTTCCCAACCACAGATATGGGAAAATTAGGAGCAATGGCGACCAAAAGCGTATAATCTAAAACTACTAACCTCTCTGTCACTAAAAAGTGGAACTTCTCAAAATCAGCATATTATGGGGCATGGTAATACCCGAAATATTTAGAAATGTTAAAAAAAAGGGACCAAATACTGTAAGTTATATCAATGAAACTTGAAAAGTGCATGTACCAGGGTGAACTTTGAAACGAGATAGTAAAGTAATGAAGAAACTGATGTGGTCAGCAATTTGGATATGCCCAGCTTTGTAGGCAGCATGCAGAACCTCTATAATACGGAATAATACATTGGGCTCCAATTCAGGACCTGCAATATACAGACAACATGTAAGTTTACTATTTTAAACATACCAAATTTTAAGCTAACTTCATCCCTAAAGGGAAATAGCACAATCGACCTCAAACACCACAAATGACTGAACATACATTTCACTTCTTTGATAGAGATGAATTTCGAAACTTAAGTCATCCTGTCTTTTACAAGAGGAAAATAGTACTACCTTTGTCCTAAATTCAATGTGCAAATCTCTCTCTCTCTTAATTATAATTTTGGCTTCTCAAGATCCATTATATTTGCAGGTTTTGGCATTAAAAAGGAAATCTCTTAGATGAAAGAATGTAAGTAATGGCAGTAAGTAGCACGTACACAGGCAACAGGAAGCTACTGATTTCAGCAAAAGCATGCTCAAGTTGGAAAAATAGTAAAGGCAACAGATAGAAAGCTCCTGAGAATCCCAAGGAAGTCTCATGAAAGGACCATAGTATATGTTTCCTGCAACATAAGTAAATAAAATGGACAAGTCAAATCTAGAGTTTTTAGGTTTGTTTCATCAACTAAATATTTTTAATGAAATAACCTATACCTTCTTGACATGTGCTGAAAAACTCACTGAGTGCAAATTGGGTATTTTCGTATTCCCATAGAAGGGAAGTGTTAGAACAAGCAAACCGTCCCAGGCGAAGTAGAAGGTTCAACACAACCTGAGGGAAAAGGATCGTTATTATGATGACTAACAATGAACTGAATCACCAGGAAGATAATACAACTCTAAAAAATGCTCTAACCTTCTCCACTTCAATTACTCTGTACAGAGAGTAAATTATGTTGGTTAAGCACACAAGGTAAAATAGACTAATACCTGGGAAGACGATGGCTGTTTATTATCAAGAAGGATTAGCAACAGGGGCAACTCTCTTATCCAAATAGCCTGATAGTCTAATGCCACAGGATCACTTGCTTCAGCACAGTGCATATCTCCTCTCTGTATTAGCAAAAGAAAACTGGATTAATATTTAGGCAATGTGAATGAGGAGGGCCAAAAGGAGAGAGTCATATGAACACCATAAACGTGCAAATGATCACATATGATTTATGAGCTAATATAATTTTTAATCTTTTTATCATAATCAAAGCAATAAGTTGAGAAACAAAGAAATTGTCACTCATATCGAATTGAGCTTACAGAAATTAGCATTTCTTCAATCGTGGACAAGCATGCGAGTTTAAGTGAAGACTCTGGATTGCAATCCTTAAATGTCTGTGTAAATGCCTGCAATAAAGTTTTGATTTGTTATTCAACACAAATCTGCAACCACCTGGCTGCCAAAAAGCAAGAAAACAGAGAAGAACCAATCGACATATTTTGCTTAAATGATGCTCTTTTAAATAAAACTCAACCTCAAGAAGGTGCGACTGCCAAACAGTTGTCACTTCTGATATAAGTTTTGGAATGAAAGGAAGCAATGAGGGTACATGCTTTTCCCATGTTGCTTTACCAGACCGCGTGCTACTACAAGCCTGCAAAATAAAAGTTATGAGAAACCACTTCCATATGGTCTGTATTTGCTAACATAAAATGAATGATGGTTGAAAAGCACCATAAAAATTACAAAAATGTTTTGAAATTTTTATTGTATAAAAAAGAAGAGGAAAATTACTCTTGAGGTGGACAATTGATATATCAACCAAACCGCCAACAAATGTTCAACCTTACACAAATACTTCTTTATGCACAAAATATTCTTCAACTTCAGCAATCATCCAACTTTTAGCGATTCTTAACCTTTCCAGAAACTATTCCCTACTATAATTTACAATCACCCCTTTGAATTGCTAAATTGTGGAAGATCATGCGCAGGCAAACACTCATTTCCAAAATATTTAGTGACTATTGGCTGATTTTCAATGTCAAAAACAAACCATCATCACCATAAGGTGGTCCCATAAGACATGCAGACAACTCCTATGCTCAAACCTAAGTGTTCTCAGACTTTCAAATAGCAAGATACAATGGCTAAAAACACTAACCTTTTGCAACTGAACAAATCATAACTTGGATCAATTTTAGAGAATTACAAGATCTTTAAATTTATAGCTGTTAGTATTTACTTCACTGAAACATTCTGAAAGAAAACAGATAAAGGAGCACAAGATGGTTTCAAGAAGCAAACCTTGCCAAGCAGTGCATTTTCTATGAACTCTAGAAATTTCTCAAACACATTTGCAGAAGGGCTGATCCACTCATGGAGATGCAAAAATATCTCTGTTATCACGGCATTCAAGATAAAATACCGATCATCCTCCTAAAATGCGAAACATATAAAAGTGATGGTAAGCGCATTCTCTTGAGTTCTTGGTTAAAAGTAAATCATAGAGTATAAGATTAGAAAACAAGGATTACTGACATGCAAGAGAGAGGAAGAAGGTGGGGAGAGAGGAGGGGGGTACGATAAGGAATTGGTAAGCGCATTCTCTTGAGTTCTTGGTTAAAAGTAAAGAGAAGCAAAAGGCTGCCACAAGAACGTTCCAATTTCTAAGCACTTAGATTAAGCCCTCTAATTTATAGTATATAGAGCATAAGTCAATATAGAATAGACTGCAAGATAGCAAGAATCGAAGAACTAGAAATAGATAGAATGCAAGATAGCTCAGCACAACAGCAAATCAAACTTCCTATCATTTTCTGTAACATTGCAAGGGATCGTGTTACAGAATAAGATGCAAGTTAATTGTGAAAAATCAGAGGAAGATAAACTAGAAGCAAGGTCAGTTAAAGAGTCAAAATGACACTTTCAAAAGCTATTGCAAGGAAATACCTTTACAGAAAGGTGATGCTTTGGATAGAGGGGAAATACCCCAAATAACTTCTTTGACAAGCTTGATGAGAGAGTTTGATCCCATGATCCTTGGAAAGGCTTTGACTCTGATGCTTCCTCATGGTTACCGTAAATAAAAAACCTTACAGCAATATCTATGCTTTGAAGTATAGATTGAATACAATCAAAGGATTGTGCATCCAACTGTGGCATAGAATTAAGCAATGGAATAAAATCTTGGAAGCAGTTTACTAAAACTAGCACAAGCTCCTTTAATTTCTTGACGATGACAGAGAACCCTACAGAAACAAAATTGTAAAATTTAAGCAACTTGAGCATTGCACTATAGTTTTTTACTGGCCAAATGAAAAGATATAGAGAAAGAATGAAGTCAAGAGATTTCACTACCTATTACTATAAATGCAGTGATGGGTGTCAGATATGGAAGTTGCCTTACCCTAATAGATGCCAGAAAATGCAGAGTTGAATACTTTCAAACAACAAACAGCAAGTGGTGTGGAAAACTATGACTAATACTTAGGATTTTCCGGGAACAAAGAAAGAGGGTAGACAGTTTCAATATAATGGTAACCAAAATATTAATATGTTGAGAAAATGAATGCAAATAAACAGGACAAAGAGAAGTAAGCTTTCCTACCAGCATTTTTTGTTGGTGCATCAGGCTCATAGGCATGTATCATCCTGCCTCCTGAAACATCCTAAAAATTTTAATGAAAATATATAGAGACATTAGACGTGGGAGGATCCTAGAAGGGAAAATGCTTAACTAACAGAAGATAAGTATAGTAAAGAGTGACTATAAAATATCATACCAAACTATACAGGTCAAAGTGACCAAAGTAAAACCTATACAGATGGAAGTAATAAATTCATATATTTTTCTTCCAAAAATCAGATAGCAATAAAAATGGCATACACATGATTGCCACTAAGAACATACTTCTTCACATTCTGACTTTTTAATAGGCAACAATGACAAGCAGCGGACTAACCCAGAAAGGGTACTCTTGAGCTTTCCTTTGTCTTCTAAATAAAACTGGCTCTTCCTTAAAATACCTTCATAGCTCTGAAGAATCTGATCATAGAATAGCCAACGAATAAACCCACAGACTAATGAAATGACAACAATATGGAATAGTATTGATTAAAAATGAGGGTACAAAAAAGTTTTGAAGAAAAAAGGTTACAGGAAAAACAACCAAGTAAATAAGCCTATGACTATACCATAGTTTTCATAGAGACAATTGAGTTCCTATTTTTATCTTGAGAAATTAACAAAGCACTTTCCCAAAGGGAGCCAAAAAAGCTTCGGCCTCTGTAAATTATATGATATGAACTTTCTTTTTCTCCAACATGAATTCGTTAAAAGGCCAATAAATATCAGATATAATATATAAAACTAGCAATGAATAACATGACTTAATTCATGTACCTTTTCAGCATATAAGGAAAAGCAAGGAGGGTAATGTTGCACAACAAGATCAAAAAATCTGAAAGCCATCAAGCGAATGTCAATTGCTAAATTTGTCATTGCATTGAAAATATAAGTCATCACCAAGGAGATGAAAGGCCCTTGATTATCCTGGTTAAGAAAAAGCCAAAAACCTATTGTCAACTAAAATACAAGCAATCGTACACAAAACAGATGCTAATAAATAATAAATGGCAGGAATAGGTACAACTAACTGAATTCTTTGGACAAAAACGAAATGGCACATTAGAAGAGATGAAGAATGAAATAAACTGTAAAGTGTGATTCTCTTATTTAAAATAAATATAAACTAATTCTTGTTCCTAAGATAATATTCTGCTGTGAACGCACCTATAACTGATACTAATCCCTTACTAACACAGTGTTCTACCCTTTGTTGCGTTTGAACAGTCAGAGTTGTTCCACATCTTCGCCCCACACCAACATATAAGAAAACAAACTTATAGACAAACAGAACATAATAAACAGACTCAGCACTTCTTCTGCTTTGTGCAAATTTAAAACAATGTAAACAAGTCAAACTATGACATATTTATAGCAAATAAATGTCACTAAAGCTAAAGCATAAAGACCTCTGCGTCACTTAAGTATCTTTCCAATATAATTAGGTAGCAATATTAAAATTTAGTGTGGAAGCTTAATCTTTGGAAAAATCCACCAGAAAGAAAAAGGGGGAAGAAATCACCTCAGCACACCCAGGGAAAATTTCCGACTTGAACAGTTGATATAATCCTTCTCTAACTACTTTATCATCATCACTTATGCGCTCCTGCAGTTTTTCAATCACCGCATATCTATGCAACTTCAACTCTGCTGGATGCTTAATGGCTAAATCCTTAATGCCCATTAATGCATCTTCAAAGAGAATAAAACTTTATCAAGATCAATTTATGGCACTCAATGTACAAAGCGACTCATAAAACTAGAATTAATAAACAGTTCAATTTAAAATAAAAATGGAAAAAAGAAAAGTAGAATCCCAACATATCAAAAATTAATTAACAATTGTTGCACTTGAACAATAAAAGGTCATACTTCTTCGAGATCATACAAGATTCTAACAACGAGAGAGAAAAGATAACCTCTTCGAACTTTAGCATTGTAATGAGATGTTTGCTGAAGAAGCTCTTTCAAAGTCAATCCTTTCTTGCTCACAGCTACACCTTCCTTGTTTGTGGCTACACTCTGCTCAGGCAGTACGATTGCTGCTCTCCCAATACACATGAAAGCAAAATTGATAGGAAATCTTTACTTCAAATAAGACTAATGAGAAATATTTACTAGAGAAATGTTAGCATTCATTTTTTCCAGTTCCAAACAAAATATATTTCTAACTCCTCACCTTTGGATTTAATTTCAGTGTTGGTGGCATTCTTCGGTGGAGGCAGTTTCCGGCCAAGCTTTCTCTTTATTTTCTGCAGAAGCATTTAAAATGAAAAAAGAAAAACAATAGTACAATCAGTAAATGACGAATTTTTTTAAAATTTTAAGCCAAAAATAAAGGAGGAAAGAAAAAACTTGTAAAGAAAATTACTTTGAAATCTATGCCTTTCTTTTGCTGGTGCTTTTTTGAAGAAGCCTTGGAACGCACCATTCTACTACACAATAAACAAAAATTACAACCTACTTCAACATAAACGATTAGAAGACAATAATAAGCCAATAAAAGAACAATCAAAATTACAGTTTGATATTTTAACAATATTCGTCACTTTTACCTGAAAAAATATCTGTTTGGCTTCCGAGAAAATAATAATGGAAAACAAAGTTTTCTCAGCAAAGAAACCTAACGCAAAAACCCTGGTTCTCTCTCACTTCCGACTTCCTAACGAGTGCAAGGGTTTAACGAGTCGGCTTGGCAACGGCGGCAAGTTTTTCCTTCTTCTTCTTCTTTTTTTTTTTTTTTTGGTTATACTAATTGCCACGTAAGTTGGCAATCGGACCAAAGTCCAAACAGTTCGTCTTATTTGGGTTAAGTGTACGGGTCGGGTCCAATTAGATATTGGGCTCAGATTGTAGCCCAGAACAGCGTTAGGCTTAATTTTGATTTTTAAGTCTAGGAGAAAAATAGAAAAAGAAAAAGAGAAAAAAAAAAAAAAACTTGAGGCGGCTCCGATTGTAAGTTTGTAAATCTCGGCATCGGAAGGCTGAAGCAGAATCTTGACTCTTTCTTAGCATTTCGTTTTGCCGATCCTCGAACTTTCACTATTAACAATCCCTAATGCTGCAACAGCAACTTCAACAGCATCAACACCAACTCCAGTCCGCGGCTGCGGCGGCAACGCCTCCACTGCCGGCGGCGACGCCTCCACTTCCGGCGGCGACGTCAACTCCTCCACCATCTACTACAGGTGAGGCGCCGCCGAAGCAGGTGGCGCTAGCAATGGACAGACTCGGGCAAGCTGCTCGACTCATTGCGGATATCCGTCTAGGTGCCGATCGACTTCTTGAAGCCCTATTTGTGGCCGCGCAACCGCATCAAAGCTCCAAACCTCTGCACTTGTTCCGCCAAGAAGATGAGTCCATGCGTCAACACCTGCAAGACCTTCGTTCTGTTGGTAAAGAAAGAAAATACTTGAATTTCCTTTTTTAAGTAATTAAAAATGACATTTTCTTAAAGTCTTGAAATCGAATATGTGGCCGTTTTACTGGTTTAGATTTTTGAAATCGTTCTTGTATTTTGTTAGGAAGGCAGCTGGAGGAATCTGGAGTGTTAAATGAGTCACTCAGGTCAAGGAGTAATTCTTGGGGTTTGCATATGCCATTAGTTTGTCCGGATGGTGCCGTGGTGGCTTATGCTTGGAAGCGACAGCTTGCTGGCCAGGCTGGTGCATCTGCTGTTGACCGGACAAGGTTGGTCATCGTAGGCATGGAAAATGTTTGATCTTATTAAGCTTTGATGCAACGTCTCTATGAACTGATACTGTTAGTTTTGAAATTTGGTCCTGGAATTTTAAGTTGCCTTTTAGGTTTAGGAATTAAGGAACTGAACACTTTACAAGGGACTGAAGGATGCAGTGTGGGGTGATTTGGGTATTGTGATGATTAATTGTGCATAATTTTTTGATTTTCAGATTGAAATGGATATGAATGGTGATTGCATGCAAATTTATCTGCAAAAAAAGATTTAGTCTTATTTCTTTTGGTAGCTTGTCAGATTTGCCTTGGGTTCAGAATAAAATTATTGTTTATGCTATATGCTATTGTTTGCTACTTCAATATTAAATGGCTGTAGCAATTTTTTTGGTTGTGCTGTTTTAATTTTATATTTTTTGTTGCATTCAATTTGCATCGTTTTATGTTGGAACAAAATACTATATTGAGTTTCTTTTTAACTAGCTATGCTTATTGTCATTCTCATAGTTATTTGTGTTGAAATTTCAGATTGTCAAATTAATTACCATTTTGTGCTTCTAAAATTGACAGGCTTGCTCTCAAAGCCTTCACAGACCAGAAAAGGCGATTTTTTCCTCACCTTGAAGATGAACAAGATGGTCAGGGTACTGACTCTGCGTCAAAGAAACGCCGGAGTTTGCAAACTCTGCCAGAAGATAATCAAGATATTCTTAGTGATTGCAAAACTTTATCAGACATTCTGACAAGTTTGGAGAAAGACACGCCAAATCTGAAAGTTTCAACTTATGAGAGGCTGGACTGGTTGAAACGAGCTTCTTCATTACCTGCTTCAGCAAATGATAATACAGTTGAAGTACCGAAACACAATTTTCACAGCTCAAGTATACTTAGACCAGAACCTGAGAATTTTGTTTCTATGGATAAGGTTGCTGTAATTGAGCTATTTTTTCCGTCTATCTTCAGAGCTGTAGTCTCATTACATCCAGCTGGTTCTACTGATCCCGATTCGGTGGCTTTCTTTTCTCCAGATGAGGTAATTTTTCAGAAAATGTGAATGCTTCTGGTTCTCTACATTGAAGTTGATTATGTATTAAAGCTTTAATTTGCATATAACCATTGAGGATGCTTACCCTAGGCTTGTCCTATTGGCATGTTGTAGAGGAGTTGAGTAATTTTACTAAGTAAAGATCTTCCTCTTTTTTCTTTTTGGTTTTTTTAAAGCTTTTCATGCTTCCATATATACATCAAGAAGAGTCAAGGTTAAATTGATTAAGGCTGTTGAAGGCTCAAATGCAGCTCAAAATTAATTAGTCTAGCTCAAGCTTTGTTTCTACCTTGAACTGAGCTTGAGCTTGAGCTTGTCAACTAGTTTAGGTAACATAGTATTGGCTTAGTGGTTGACAATGGTTCAAAGTTTTGGAGTCCCACTGAAAAAAACTATATTTTTCTAATTTCTGTCAGGCTGGGTCTTGTAAAATATCTCAGTGGTTTATTTTGTGTCCAAGTATCTGTGTAAATGCACAAATTATGTAACTAACGAGTTCTCAAAGTACATTACATTAGTTCTCATGGAAATATATTTGACATGAACATACATGGAATTTAGTTAAATTGGGAAAGGCCAAAAGTGCTGAGTGTTTTTCTTAACATGCTGCAACAAAAAAGCCACCTTTTGCCCTTGGCATCAGTAGCAGCATCGTCTTATATAGGCATTTATTCTTTCTGTCACATCTCCCTCTTGCTTGCTTTTTTTCTTTTTATTTGCATGTGGCATATATGTCTGCTGGTGTTAGAGGGTGGATTTGTTTCTGTTGGATTAAATTGGTGTCTGAAAGTTTGATTCTATTTGAAAGCAAAGGTGTAATGGAAGTCTTTTATCCCTTTGGCCAAACAAAGGAAAATTAATTTGCTAGCTGAAAGGTTAGACCAGGAATAGTGTTCCATACCCTGAATTACTAACTTTAATACTTAAAAGTTCAAATCTGCAATTTTGGGGATGTACCAAAGTCTATCTTCTGATGTCTCAAGGAAGTGAGAGTACGAACCACCTTTTTGCTCATAATTATGCCTCCTCTGTTACCATGATCATAGTTCAGTTTGGAACTATCTATGCTCTTTAAGCAGTGAAAATTATTCTAACCTTCATCATGTAGCTTCATTACCTCTTGAAGCTTTTGTTTGTCTTGCAACCTTTCACTAGGCAGTTAATTGCTCTTCTTTATTTACCTTTGACATTCTTACACAGGGTGGCAGCTACATACATGCTAGAGGTTCTTCAGTCTATCATATATTTAGGCACATCACGGTAACAATTTTCAGTTTCTCTAGCACAGGTTGAAAATATTTAGTAAACTTGCTGTTTAAAGTTTAAACATCTAATAATTTCCCTGTTGCAGGAGCATGCCATTGTTGCGCTCCAATATTTTCTTGGAATAAAAAGTGAAACAGCACTACATTCTCTTTTGGTACCCTTCTTTTTAAAACGTTTTCGTAACTTTCTTTAATTTTAATCAATTTTTAGTGGCCCTTTCATGCTACTTATGACTAATGCTTTTGTTTCTGTAGCACTGGATCTGCAGCTATCAAACTTTATTTACCAAAGTCTGCAGGTACTAATTCTCTCCCTTTCTTTCTCAGTTAATGTTTTCCTTAGCATGAACTTTGTATTAAAGCAATGAAACTATTGGTACAGCAAATGCGGGCGGCTACTGGCAATGGACAAGCAATCAGCTTTGCTACTACCTCCGGTTTATCGTCCTTATCGAAATTTTTCTGCTTCTAAAACTACATCGACCCAAACCGTTTCCTCAACAGGAGACCAAAATTCCTATGTCCCAGGCGCTTATCATATCGGTTGCTTCTCTGATGAAGTATAATTTCATTGAATTGCTGCGAATGACACAAAAAATTGTAATTGGGCTAGGAAATACAAAGTTTGAAATTACTAGTGACTAGAGAAAGTTGTATAATTTACCTCCTGTAGGCAATCATATGTTAAAATTGCAATTCAGCTGATAATGAAGAAAATGTTTGTGTATTTCATATCTCCTAGGTTTGTTCTTTTAAATTTTTATTATATGTTTCTGTTTCTGTTTCCATTTAGACATTTTTCTTTCTTTCTTCCTTCCCCGCCGATGCTTGCTGTATTGTATTTTTCTGATCATCGGATCTTAGTAGCTGTTGCTTGTAATCTCTTATCTTTCAAACTGAAAGAACGAGTTTTTGCTTAAACAAGTTAAATCCTTTTAACAAACTAAAAAACCAGTGCTTTCCAAACGAAACAAATCCTTTTAACAAACTAAAAAACCAGTACTTTCCAACGGTTAGTTTGGTATTGAGACTCAGTTTAACGTATAATGTTTGGTATTTGCAATAGAATGATATGAATGTTCAAAATCGATTTTGAAACGCAGAAGCACTTTTACAATCATTTTTGCCACAAACCAACATATTCAGGGTCGTTTGGTGTTGTTTTTGTTTTTTCTGTTTTTTTGTTTTTGTTTCGTTTTAGTTTTGTTTTTGTTACAATGTCAATTTTTTTAAAACAAAAATATGTTTGGATATATATAATTTTGTGGCATGTTTTTAAATAAAAAAGTCAAAAAATTGGTGATTTCTGTTACTGTTCATCAATGTAATTCTGTGTTTTGAAAGTGTTTTGGAAAAATATGAAAACACAAAATTCTTGCTTCTATTTTTTTTCCAAAACATGGATTCCGTTTTCAAAATTTTTGAAAATAGAAACAGTCTACTAAACATATTTTCACTGTTTTGTTTCCAAAAACAAAAAACAAAAACAATACAAAATGTACCCTTGGTATCTATTTGTCTATTTCAAATCTCGTGGCCTTTATTTTCCAACTCCTATACCTCCGAATTTTGGATCATCGGTCTACTATCGTGATCTTTTTAACTAATACCGAAACTTGGATCATCGGTCTTTAGTTACTATATCGTGATAGGGCCCCAAGGTGAACAACCAAGCCCAAATAGCTTTAGACCCACTAGGCCCTTAGGTTTTTTTTTTTATTTAGTACTAGTTTTCACTTCCACGTGTAGTGCACATGACCAATCGTGTTTAAATTTAAAGAAAATTAAAATAATAATTGAAATTAATTATAAGTAAAACTGTTAAAATCTGATCCAACTTTGATAACCCGTCCCAACCCGATCGAACCCGATTTGACAGAGAAATTAAACAACCCGAACCTGTCCAATTCAAACTCGACAAACTCGTAACCCGAATAACCTGAGAAGATAACCCGATGACCCAAGAATGTTATAAACTAAAATTATGTTTTATTCAATAAAATACACATTGTTATACCCGAGTAACCTGAGGCCAAAACCCGAACCTGCATGACCCTAAATCCAGCAGACCCGAGATCCGAATGACCTGAATCCAGATGAGTCGAAACCCGAATGATCAGAGAACCCGTCCAACCCGCCCAATTGACTCCTCTAAGCCTTTTCTTTGTCAACTCTAACTTTATAAGTCAAAGGAAATAATTGCATGTTACTCTTCTTTTTATTCTTAAAAACTTTAAATTCTTGTTATACACTCCAATATATTAAACTATCAATACACACTCCAAAATTGAAAAAGGTCAATCAAAATAACTAAATTTTTTTAAAAAAATTAACTTAATTAGTTTAAAAAATGATGAATAATTAATGATTAGGTAAATTATTTTAACTTTTAAACTTGATAATAAGATTTTTGTTAGTTTATATTATAATTTTTTTGTTCAAATTAGTTTATATTATAATTGAAATGAGTACAGATAAAAAAAAGTCTCCAATTTTTTAAAATTAAAATGGTAAATGAAAATATTTATAAAAATATTGAATTTAATTAAATAAAAATAGAGTTTTTAGTAGAATAATTGTAAAAGTTTATTTCTTTAAAAAACTGTAAAATTTAAACAATGTAATTTAAGAAATATATTTTAAAAATTATAATATATCTAAGTTTTTTAATTAAATTAGTAAATTGATAAAAATAAAATAGGTATAAGGATATTAGATTTAATTAAATAAAAATAGAGTTTTTAGTTTTTTTAGCCAAAAAATAGAGTTTTTAGTTGAGTACAACTATAAAAATATATTTAAAAAATTCTAATATATATAAATTTTTTAACTAAAATAGTAAAATAGTAAAAATTAAATAATTATAAGGATATTATATTTAATTAAATAAAAATAGAGTTTTTAGTTGAGTAAAACTATAAAAGTCTAAACAATGGCATTTAAGAAATATATTCGAAAAATATGGGTATAATGGGCGATTCAAAAGTTTTACAAAAGTATATACTTTTTAATATAGTATAGATTAGCCAAATGTTTTTTTTTTTGCTGAAATCTCAAATAGGTCCCTGAACTTTGACATAAATCTCAAATAAGGGTCCGAACTTTAAAAAAGGCCAAATAAATGCCTCAACTTTTCAGAAAAGCTCAAATAAATCCATTCCATCAATCCCACTAGAGAGTGTGCTCAACGCGCCGTCAGCTTGGATGGAAAGCTGACGTGGCACGTTAAGTCTTTTTTTCCATTTTATTTAATTTCTTTTTTGAATTTCTTTCCTTTTCATTTTATTTATGATCCTTTTTTCCATTCGTTTCTTTTTTGCTGGCAAAAAAAAAAACTAAAACCAGACCCTTTAAAATCCCTTCACTTTTTTGCTCATTCACTAATTGTTTCAAACATTAGCCCTGCAAATCCCCATGAACGAGCTCTCAAGACTGGCATGATCAATGGGCTCCGACCTTCTCCTTTGAAGATCAACAAAGACTCTCATCTTATTCAAAAACCAGTTCTAGTTCCAGCTCCCAAGCACAACAACACAAACAAGGTCATGTTATAATAATTTACACAAATTCGCCTAAGATTATTCACACCAGGCTCGGGATTTCATGGCTTTGGTTCAGAAGTAAACTGGGCTTTCAAGGTCTGATAATAAAGTCAATGACTCTGCCTCTTCAAAACCCATGAAGGATAACGACTCTTTTAACTTCAGTAATTACAGAGGAAAATGGAAGCGGGGTTGATGTGAACAATAAACCCCAAACCCAAGCCACCAATATTAAATTTGTCAAATTAATGAAAACAAACAAAAATTGTCAATTTTCAAATAGCCTCAATTAGTCGCATGTTTTTTAAGCAAAAAACCTCATTACTATAAAAAATGATCCATTCACCAAAACAATTTTCTTTCCTTCTCCACCGCTTTCTCACCAACCAAAAAGAATGCAAATGCAAAATTTTCAAGCTTTAAATCAACCCAACAACAAAAAATCAATATTTACATAAACAAAATTTTACTAGAAAACAAAAATCAACAGCAATATAAATAAACGAGGAAGTAACGCTCTTGGTTAAAACCATTCCTAAATAACACCCAGGAAGAAGAAGAAAAGTTATTTTTAAGTTTAACCGTACTCTATTAATAAGGATTTTTAACAAAATTAGTGTGTTTTTTTATTTTTAACCATGAATTAAAAGTTAGTATTTTGTATTTCTAATTTTTTTATTAAGTAAGTTAATTTCTCAAAATCAGAATTATAAAATCTATGTGTCAATTTCTTATTTGTTCACTCCCTTTTTTCTGCAGTGTAACTCACTCTCCTTTTGAATTAACGGGATGGACCTATTTGAGCTCTTCCGATAAGTTGGAGTCCTTATTTGGCCTTTTATAAAGTTAGGGCCCTTATTTAAGATTTATGACAAAGTTCGTGGATCTATTTGAGATTTCAGCCTTTTTTTTTGTTACAACCGAAAATTATATTAGCCAAATGTTGATTACAAATTGGTGAGTAATAACTAGAATTAAAAACATAACTAAAAACATAACTGATATTTTTGCTCTTGCCGCTCTTTGTGCAAGTTTCCTTGTCTCCTTTGCCAGGGGATGAAAGCTCTTACAAAATCTTATGAATCTAAATTTTTTCTTCAGTTCCCCAATATCTTGCAGTATGGATTATTGCTTCCAATGGATCACTATTTCCTGTCCACAATCATTTTTCATTTCTTATCATGAGATTCAATCCATAAGTCTCTGCTCAAGATAACTTAAGATGTATCTCACACTTTCTAAAGCAAAAGCACTTGAGATTCCTAAGCAATGTGGATAAAATATATTCACACCAACAAACTATATAATAGAATATAGAATTTTTAATATTTATAAAAATTATTATTATTAAAATTATAATAGACAATCAAACGAAAATGGTATAATCTAAATCAACCATGCAAAATTCTAAAAAAAAAAGATAGGTATAATGAGAACAGTAACATGAGGCTAGGTAAAATGACCAAATAACCAAAACAAAGAAGACTAAGTAAACTACCCTATAAATATAAATGAACTTCACGAATTGTATTCTCCATTTAATTATGTTTTTATCAAAACCCACCATATATTTTGATTTTAATTTCCTCCAAAATCTCAATTATTATAAAATATAAAAGCTCTTTAAAAATGTTTCAAACTTCCACACAATCAAAATAAAATTAGATAAGTTGTTCAAGAAAAATTATTTAACTAAAAAGATCTTCTGCCCAAAAAAAACTAAAAAAACTAGCTAGATAGATGAGATTTAATAGAGAAGAGAAAGAAAATAATTTCTCAAGACCATTTGGTGTGTTCCCAAGTAGTGGTATTTAAATGTATCTCTCCCGTTATTATTAAAGCAATTAAAAGAATTGTTTAGTTCTATGAATTTCTTGTGATGCATAATATAGTTGAGTCATGTAAATATTGTACTATGGTAATTTTCTTATGGTATGAACAAATAATAAGCATATAATAGTGTGCTAAAAATATTTAACAAAAATTTCTCACATAAGTTGTCTGTTTAGAATGTAACACATAAATGTAACTTGTAACATCCTATAACCAAAAGGGGAAAAAAATTAAGATATCTTTAATTACTTTTACTCCTCTTATTAACTTGTATTTTTGTTGTAAAGTCATGACATTGATACAACTGTGGGCGGCTGCTGATCATATTGCTTGCTTCTCTGATGAAGTATAATTTCTTGATACAACAGGATATGAACCAACGATATCAAAATGCATATATATTTGCTTCCTTTCCATGTATGTATATATTGGTTTAAAAGATGTGCAAGTGTAATACCCAGGTGTCTTATTTGCATGCCCTTTTACAGTTATGTGCAAGGAACAGAGCAGCCATCCAAGGACAAGCTTGCCATGCGCAGACTTTCCATTTTGGTTTGCATCAAGACACCATTACATCTAACATTCTCATCAATATGTATTGCAAATCCGGTGTTATGTCCTCCGCGCGCAAGGTGTTTGATCAAATGCCTGAAAGAAGCTTGGTTTCTTGGAATTCCCTGATCGGTTCACATGCCCAGAATGGGGAGGCCCAACAAGCGTTAACTCTTTTCAGATCTATGCAAAGGGAAGGGAGCCTTTTCAGCGAATTCACCATTTCCAGCCTTCTTTGTGCTTGTGCTGCAAAATGTGCTGTTTTTGAGTGCAAACAGCTGCATGGTTTTGCTATAAAGGCTGCTGTTGATTCAAATATGTTCGTGGGAACCGCATTGGTTGATGTTTATGCAAAGTGTGCTTTGGTAAAGGATGCTTGCTTGGTTTTCGATAACATGAAAGAGAGGAATGTTGTTACATGGAGTTGTATGGCAGTTGGGTATGTTCAGAATGAACTTTTTGAGGATGCTTTATTGCTGTTTCGCAGAGCTCAGATAATGGAAGTGGAGCATGATCAGTTTATGTTCTCCTCCATTGTAAGTGCTTGTGCGGGTCTAGCTGCTTTGATTGAAGGAAAGCAGGTACATGCTATTATATCAAAAACTGGCTTTGGTTCAAATAATGTATTTGTGACTTCCTCTCTGATAGACATGTATGCTAAATGTGGCAGTGTTGAAGAGGCTTATGCCGTCTTTACTGGTATTAAAGAGAAAAATATTGTTTCTTGGAACACAATGATTTCTGGTTTCGCTAAACATGCTCGTGCCTTGGAGGCAATGATTTTATTCGAGAAAATGCAGCAGATAGGTCTCCACCCTAACCAATTTACGTATAGTTCTGTGTTATCTGCATGTAGTCATATGGGCTTGGTTGATGAAGCAAAGAGCTACTTTGACCTCATGAGAAAAGAGCACAATGTGCCACCTAATGAAATTCACTATTCATGCATGGTTGATGTTCTTGGTCGAGTAGGAAAGGTTTCTGAAGCTTACCATCTAATAAAAAGAATGCCCTTTGATGCTACTGCTTCGATGTGGGGTTCGCTTTTGGCCTGCTGCAGGTTCCATGGCAATCTTGAATTAGCTAAGGTTGCTGCTAAGCATTTATTTGAGTTGGAACCTGATAATGCAGGGAACCATATTTTGCTCTCAAATATATATGCTGCTAATAAAAAGTGGGAGGAAGTTGCAAGAACCAGGACACTTCTTAAAGAAAGTATGGTGAAGAAAGAAAGGGGTAAGAGTTGGATTGCAATCAAGGACAAGGTCCATGCATTCATGGTTGGAGAGATAAATCACCCAAGAATTGCTGAAATTTATTCAAAATTGGATAATTTAGTGGAAGAGATGAAGATCCTTGGGTATAGAGTTGAGACTGAACATGACTTTCATGATGTGGAAGATAGTAGGAAGCAACAACTTTTAAAGCACCATAGTGAGAAATTGGCACTTACTTTTGGGCTGCTTTGCCTACCATCTAATGCCCCTATACGAATCATGAAAAATCTCAGAATTTGTGGGGACTGCCATTCTTTTATGAAGCTTGCGTCTAGGGTTACACAGAGGGAAATCATTGTTAGGGATATAAACAGGTTTCACCATTTTAGAAATGGTTTCTGTTCTTGTGCTGATTTTTGGTGATTCTCTTTCTTTGCTGAATGTCATATGGTCATTGAAATCAAAGGCTGAATTTCTTTTCTTCTTTTTGTACCACACCTGACACCACTAATCCTCCAGTAGCTGTATTGTATTCTTCAGTTCTTCTTATCAGATCTTAGTAGCTGTTGTAATCTCTTATCTTTCAACCGGTTTTTGCTTAAACAAGTTAAATCCTTTTAACAAACTAAAAAACCGGTGTTATCCAAAAGTAGTGTAGGTAATTCCATTTTTAACCGTTGTTACAATTTGCGGTCCTCATTTACTAAATATTCATCAAAGACAATGTTTTATGCTGTTTTTTCCGCCTTATGGGTCCATCTTTGTCGAAGGTGCAGCATGTGCTTTCATGTACTTGATTTGCATTTCTGAATACCATTACAGTCAGAATACCATTACAGTCATAGCTCATAGGGTCAGTTTTGGTTCAATTTCAAGCATTCGTTGTTCTGAATCAGGATCATCAAAATTTCAAGGTGATTAGATTGTTTAAATTTTATAAGGAAATTATCACAATTTCATACAGAAGTTAACAAAATTTTATAGTGAAGGTTGTCAAAATTCCATTGGGTGATTATCAAAATTTCATAAGGTGGTTATTTTAATTTCATAAGGAGGTTATCAAATTATATAGTGTGGTTATCAAAATTTCATAGGGAGCTTATCAGAATTTAATAACGAGGTTATCATAATTTCATGGTGTGGTTATCGAAATTACATACGAATTTCATACAGAGGTTATCAAAATTTCATAGTGTGGTTACCAAAACTTTATACTAATGTCATTAAAAGAATATGTTTACCAATTTAACTAAATTCCAATCCTATAACGGAATTTAACTCTTTTTTTTCAGAAAAAAATTTAGATTGATAGTATAATAATGTCAAACTCGGGCGGCTTTACAGTGACCTGGACTCACATGGACCGATTCTATAACCCGCTGACGGTGAGGCGACAACTATTGCAACAACAGCAATCGCAGAGACAGCAGCAGATACAGAGACTGTTATTTTGTAGCAGCAGTCGTAATTTCTACTCGTCACGATCATTTTGATTGAGAAATTGGATTTTAATCATTTTAAAAATTCCTATGATTACAATTATAATAAAAAATCAAACAAAATTATTGTAAATCTAAATCAACCACGCAAAATTTTGAAAGAACCATAGGTATATTGATGCCAGCCTTTGTGTCTTTATCAAAATCCATCATCTACTTTGCTTTTAATTTCCTCCAAATTCTCAATTATAACATATAAAATCTTTTTAAGAATGTTTCAAACTTCTTTACCATCAAAATAAGATGAGAAAAGCTGTTCAAGAAAATTATTTAACTAAAAAAATCTAGATATGGATAGATGAGATTTAATATAGGAGTAATAAACATAATTTCTCAAGACCATATGGTGTATGTACCCAAAAAAATATATATTGTAGTAGTGTGGTGGGAGAGTCCCAGGTGAGATGGCATTAAATGCATTGCTCCCATCATTTTTTCTTTTTTTCTATTAAAGCAATTGAAAAAATTGTTTTTAATTCTATAAATTTCTTGTGATACATAATAGTTGAGTCATGTAAAATTGTGCTAAAATGGTATGGAAATTTTCTTATGTATGAACAAATAAGCATATAATAGTGTGCTAAAAATATTTAACAAAAAAAACTTTTTTGTTTTAGTTTCTCACATAAGTTGTATGTTTAGAATGTAATAATATACATAAATGTTACTTATAACATTCGGTAACCAAAAGGAAAAATAATACAATTAAATTTCCTCCTATTTCAATTATAAGATATCCAAAACTCCTTCTAATAGCTACTTTTAGTCCCCTCATTAACTTGTATTCATGAAATTGACTGCTATGGTTAGGCAATCAACTTTGCTATTACCAGTCGAATATTCTTTTTGACAATTTTATCCTCTTAAAGGTTTTTTTTTTTTTCCTTTAAACATTCAAAAATCTTCTCCTTATAAAGTTACACGTCAAGCTTAACCATTTCCTTAATAGGAGCAAAGTAAGTCGGATGCTTATCATGTTGTTTGCTTCTCTAATGAAGTATATATAGTTTCATTGTATTGTTAATTATATACTTTGATGATTGAAAGTATATGTACTTACATCTCACTATTTGTGTTACAAATTAGAAGGATTGAAAATCACTAGTAACTTAAAAAAATTGTATAATTTACCTCATGCAGGCTATCATATGTGTGATTTTCAACTGATAATTTAAGAAATATTTGTGAATTTTATCTCTTTGTTTTTTTTTCCCTCTATTGTTGTATACCCTTCTTATTTCCTTCCTTTAAATCGATCATTGGTGTCACTGGTAGATAAAATAATTGGATAGTGAAGAAATGATGGATACATGTTATTTGCGTTATGAAAATAATAGTAGGCCTTCAAAATTGATTTGGATGGATTTTAACTACAAGAAGTAAACTTTCTAATTCAATTATAAAAAACTCCAACATATAAAAACAAAACTTGAAAATTGATTAAATAAATTTAAAAATTCATCAAGTTACCAAAATCCCCACCCGATGATATGGAGACTACAATGAGTATAACTCATTCAGATCATGGTACATCTGACTTGGTTCTAGGTAGGGAGATTCCATATATTTGATGACCTACCGAAGGTATGCTTTTAATCTCATCTACTATAAACAACTTCTTACAAGCGTAATATAGCATGCCCATCCTGTCTCATTTCAGGTTCGTAGTTGGGTTTTATTTTAGTTTTAATTTCCTCCAAAACCTCAATTATAAATATAATTGTATGGAAGAGGTTGTTTAGAAAATATATGACCAACTATCAATGAAGACAAAAAACTTAATTTTAGACATTATAATGTCGAGAGACCAAGAGTGAGATTGCAATTTTTATATGTGTCTTCCCATTTTTTCTCTCCATAGAAGTGTTGTGTTTAGTTTTATAGCTGTTTATGGCGATATATATGATGGTTGAGTCACGTAAAAACTGTGCTAATTAGTTATGGAAAAATGTCTATGAAATTATAAAGAAATTTTCTCGGTTGTCTCTTTATCACATAATAATATATATATTCTTATATCAAATAGTTTAAATATAATAACTTTTCTCATAAACTAGTCTTTACTTTCACGTGCATTGCATGCGACCCCTTGCGTTTAAATTAAATGAAAATTAAATTAAAAATTGAAATTAATTATAGGTAGAGTTGTCGAAACCTGACATGAACTTGATAACTCGTCCAACCCGGCCAAACCCGATTTGTCCAGAAAAATGTAAACGAACTGAATCTGTCCAATCTAGACCCGACAAACACATAACCTGAATGACCCTAGAATATTACTCCCTTTGTCCCTTTTTATCTGTCATTTTTCTTTGTCCATTTTTATCTGTCATTTAAGGACATAAATTATTATGTTCCCTAATTTACCCTCATTTAAGACTCCACTTTTTTATATTTAAATGTTGTAAAGTGTGGAAAAATAGGTGGAATAGAAAATAAATGAAGAGAGATATTAAGGGTAATTTACTAAATTAAAGCTAAAGTTTCATTAAATTCATCAATTTAAACTAATTTCCTTGGTCTGTGTGATTCGGTTATTGCCGACAGATAAAAAGGGACAGAGGGAGTACAAACTAAAATTATATTTTATTCAATAAAATCCACATTGCTATAATTTTAACCATTTTAAATTATCATTTATTCAATTAAATTTATATTATTGTTACAATTTTACCTAATATGATTAAATTTGCTAAATTTCATTATATGAACAATAATTATATGAATAATTTATGATAAATATATAATTAGTAATTTATTTTTTTACAAATTGAATAAATAATAATAATTAGTTAATAATATCTTGACAATTTTTTCTATTAGATTTTACTATCGTACTAATAATCTCACCGGTAAGGGTTGTAATTCTATTTTCATTTTTTGGATATTTATATTATTAATAAATTTATAATTTTAATTGATGTAATGAAAGAACATAAATTTAGATATTATATAACCAGTATTTATTTGAACACATACCCCACCTAATAATTGATTATGTATTTAATATTCAAAATTAATATCTAAAAGGACAAATATCAACTCTTTAACCTCGTATATGCAGTTTGCTAAACTTCGCTGATACTGGATTAAATAAATACATTAAAATAAATTTAAGAATTAAACATAAAAAAATTCAAGGCTGGCTCAATTGACTTGATCCTATATCCAAAAAATCCAAAACCTGAATGACCCAGAACCCGAGTGACCCTAAGCCAAAACACGAATCTGCTTGACCTGAGACCCGAATTACTCGAACCTAGATAAGGCGAAACCCGAATGATCCGAGAAAATTACATAACTTATTTGACCTGAACAGGGACCATTTTAATAGTAGAGGGACCATTTTGTAGCGATAAATAATACAGGGATCAAACTGCACATTTCGTATAGTACAGGGATCTCCCGGGTACTTTCACCAAAAATTATTACAGTTATATATACTCCTTAGGAAGAAATCCCCTCATATTCAGTACTCACCTAAACGTGTCCAGTATTTCACCCATTCTTTGAAAACCCCCCAAAAAGGAAAAACCCAAACCCCAATCTTGGATCTTCAGAGGAGATGTCGTTAAGAGGTGAAAAATTAAATGGAACCAGTGGGCCGAGGAAGCGGTCTTCGAGAAACAACAACAGCAGCAGAGAAGTTGAAAAAGAAGAAGACGGAATCAGTAGTTTAAGCGATGAACTTCTCCATCTAATCATGTCTTTTCATGAACACAAAATTTGCAGTTCAAACTTGTGTCTTGTCCAAGAGATGGAAGTACCTCTGGAAATCTTTTCCTTACCTTGATTTCAACCTCCAAACTTTCCCATTCAAAGGGGACCCAGATGCGATCGCAGAAAGATTAGATCCCATACTTATTTCTTTCAACGATTTCATCACCCAAGTGCTTCTCCGGCGTCACCATACTGATCTTATTAAGGTTAGCTTCCATCATCATAATGTATTTAAGAAGTATTCTTTTCTTCCACGAGGGGTGATTGCTTATGTTGTTGATCACAATGTCCAACAATTAACCTTTCAGTCACTAGATATTTGGAACTTTGTGATGCCTGAAAGCTTCTATACTTGTAAATCACTAACAGCTCTCCGACTGATTGATCGTAGACATGATAATGGAATAAAATTATCCAAATTTCTGACTTTACCAGCTCTAAAATCTTTGCATCATGATGGATTCTTTATGAGCAAAATATGGTTCAATCCTGGGGACTTCTCCACGTGCCCAAATCTCGAAACGTGGAAACTTACAAATATTGATTTTGGGGAGTACGAGACTTTATGTATAAATGCTCCTAAACTGAAAAGGTTGGAACTTTCTGTGCACGGTTCATATGAATATAAGGTCCTGAATTCAAGGTTGTGATTGATGCTCCCAAGCTCAAGATTTTTCACTATCATGCTAGTTACACTGTTCGGTGCTCACTTGGTGACCTTGCTTCCATTGATGATGTATATTTTTCTATGCCTAATCATTACCCTTGGGGATACTATGAAGACGAGGAAGAATACAAATGGCGTGATATGCCTTTTGATAAATATAAGGAGTATGTTCTACATTGCATCAACACTTTTAAGAAGTTTCGCCATGCAAAATCTCTCAGATTACCATGGGACACAGTAAGGGTATGTTCTTTTAACTCATTCTGTCATATTCTATAATTAATTGTCCTGATGATATATACTACATTGTGATCACTTTGTATTTAACGGTTATGGGTTGCAGACTTGCAGTGAAAAACAAAGTCAAACCAAGATGGCTTTCTAAAATCTCCTGATGGGTGTCGTATTCCACCAAAAATAACATCATACAAAACCTATATATAGGGTAGCTACGAGTCGATCCCACAGAGAACTATCGTTTTGATTATCTTTCCTAAAGTTGTATTAAACTAAAATGGGGGTTTTTGTGGAGAAATTAACTAAACTAATTAAAAGACAAAATAAAATACTAGTGAGATTAAATAAACAATTAAATAAATATTTCAACTTCAAGACAATCGCACTCTTGGATAAAAGGATTTGATCATTGGCATAAATTGATATCTAACTTGGTAAATAGATGGCGTAGATTAACGTCATTGACCATTAATCCCTATCTTTCCTTAGTCTTCATTAGTCCTGACTCACGCCCTAAACTAAATACTAACAGGTATATTAACCTAGTTCCAAAAGTCTACTAGAATCAAGCAACCCGTTGCTTTAAGAATTAGAAAGATCTTAGCCAACAATAGACAATGTTCACTAATATAGGCAACATTCAACCTATATTCAAGATTCTCTTAAAGGGCTACTCTAGGTTGTTACTTGGGATTTGATTACCTACGATTGCATATAGAAATCTCATCTAACAATAGAAAACATACCTAATTATAATAGATGGCCATTCTACATAATCAAGCATGAAATCATTCAAATAATTTAGAGAAAATTGAAATACTTACAAGATAGATGAATAAGCATAGAGCCTCACAAATCTAATACCCAAGAGATTAAACTTCTCAACATTGAATTAACTAGAAAAGATGAATTACAAAAGATTCAAGAATAGAGAAAACCAAGAGAGAATGTTTCTCTCTTTTTCTCCTCCTCCCAAATTCACGTAAAAAGCAAAGCAAAATTCTGAAATTCCCAAGTTGAATAATCTAAGGCCTGCGGCTGCCCAACTAAATATAAACCTAATTGTTTTAAGTTTTTGGCAAATTACAATTTTGCCATTAAAATTCTAGCTAAAAATAAAAAGTGTAAATAGCATGGGCTAAAGGCCCAAACATATCATGTGCCCACATGGAAATAGATTTCAGCCCAAAAGAAATTAAGCGCAACGTAACTTCCAATTTTTCAGCCTTTGATTTCACAGCCCTGTTTCGACCCGGATGATATGAAGATTGAGTTCGACCCGCCAGATGGTTAAAACAGAATTTTTCCAGCTTGTTCTAAATAACTCCAAATTAGCTCCTTTTGCCTTGAAACACTCCAATATATATGTAACTAAAACATAAATATGAATAAATTACGCATTAAGTACAGAAAAATAGGCACATAATCAAATAAAATTAACATATGAAATATAGTAAAATATGTGCCTAACAAATTCCCCCACACTTAAATCTTGCTATTCCCTAGCAAGCTAGAAAATCAAATTAAAGACTAAAAACTTAAAGAAAACTAAAGACAAGCAAACAAATGCATATGCAAACAAACACTCTAAAATCAAAAAGAAAATCACATGCAACAAATGACTTAGTTCCACTTTTGTAGGCACACAGTGGTTTTTAGCGTAAACCACAAGCCTTTAAACCCCTCAGCGTCCCTAGAGGAGGAGTATAGTCTCCTGAGGGCTTACTTAACTAGAACGACACCCACAAACATCATGCAAAAGAATTTAACTAGAGAAACAAAGATTTAAAAAGCAAAAATTTTTGAAAAAAATTTAAAATGTGTTTTTGAAAAGCCTTCTCTAGTAAAAGATGCAAAAACAGACCTTTATAATAGACTTTTCCTTCCCCCACAATTTAATAACACATTGTCCTCAATGTGAAAGTAGTTGCTCAAATAATCAACCAAAAATGTATTTTGATAAAAAAAGAATTTAAAATATGGAGTACACAAAAGGTCATCTCAAAAATTCATCCACTAATTCTAGAAAGGTATAGTAAAGGTTAGTAAAAATTCAAAAGTAACATAAATCAAATAAAAATATACTCAAAGATCCAATCAAAATATTATAGGGTTCATCATACCTTAATAGGTATTTATAATCCACTCATAATAGTATACTTACCATAGGCTTGCAAAACTATCCAATCTCCACTAAATATTAGCTCAAAATGAAATAAAACATAGTATATACAACAACTAGAATGCATTAATAATAAGGGTTGTAATGGGGCTAATGGGTAAAGTGGACTATCAAAGAAAGGGTAAAGGATATATCAAAAACATCTCAAGAAAGGTGAAGTGAAAATAATCATGGGCAAATATATTAATGAGTAGCCCAAAACTTGGCTCCAAGAACTTCAACTTTCTTCTTCCTTTTTAACTTTACCTTAAACAATGAATGCCCAAATAAATGTCCATAACTATAGGCATAAGTGTCCTTTTTTTTCAATTTTTTTTTAATTTTCTTGGTGGTTGCATTTTATGCTCTCCCACCTCAAGATTTTTTTTTTCATTTATTTTTTTTGACACTTCTCAAATCAACCAATTGAATAACTTGGACATCAATTCAACCCTTCAAATAATAGGATCTCCAACTAAAAAATACTAGGAATCCCTCACAAATAACCGATTTCCATGCTTTAGCCAAGAACCAACAATGAAACAGGTCAAACTTCACCAATCAAGAGATAATATGGCTAAGAGAAAACTTGTCTTTCTTTAAAGGGTTAGGGTTCTTTGGGATAATGTGGCTAACAACAAAGAAATATATCAAATATCGGCTATAACCAAGAAAATGGCATAATGGGGTTCACTACTATGGTCTTCAAAAGGGTTGGCAACAATTAGCCACAAACTCAATCCTAAAATGCATATTTTCTAGTTCCATAAAAGTGTACACTATAGATAATGAGCTAAATATATAAATCGCCTCGAAAGGATAGTTAAGCAAGTTCTAGAAGTAATACTTTATGAAAAACTCCCATATAAATTTCAATCAAAGAATAATCTTGCATATAAAAATTTGACATATATTACCAATGGCTTAATACTAAACTAAACCATGCCAAACTAGCTTTCATAGATAAATCAAAGAGATAAGACAATGTGTGTACTCAAAATGTTGGTCCCGTAGGGCAATGCTAGAGGAGGGTGAATAGCACTTCTTCGAAACTCTTGAAGCTTCTGCAGCAATTCAACAAGAATGATGACAACAACTTCTGTACTTAGTGACACTAATTCAAGCCCTGCTGTTAGTGCGTATTGGAGGGAAAGAATCAAGATTTCAAATCCATAAGAATAGCAGATAAACCATAGCCTATAGTTTAGCTAGATTGATAACTCTTACTTAGTTTAAACTTGTATTCAAACTCGATGTATATCTCTTAGCTTATACACTCATTATACAGTGTATATATACCTTGTAATCATCATTAAGCAATACAGTTTTCATTCTCCAAAAATACAAAGTATTCTCTTCATTATGGTAATCAGAGCTCTTCTCTAACGAGTCTCGATCCATTTCTGTTTTTTTTTCTCTCCTCTCTCCTTCCTCAATTCTTATCTTATCATGTCTTCCTCATCTCAACCGACTGGAGTTCTTGTCTCCAATCAAAATCTTCCTCTCTTTACCATTAACGCTGCTGCACATCTTACTATCAAATTAACTGCAACCAATTTCCCCTCCCGGAGAATTCAATTCCATTCCCTTCTAATAGGTTTTGATCTACTAGGATATATTGATGGCTCAAAGAAAGCTCCACCTAGAGAGGTTCAAAAAACAGACACAACTATAATGGAACCAAACCCTGCTTATGATCACTAGCTCAGGCAGGACAGACTGCTTCTTCATGGTATGATAGCATCATCAACAGAGAGCATTGTTTCCCACATTGCATCTGCTTCTTCCTCCTTTGATGCGTGGGAAAAAGTTTTCAAAACTTTTTGCCAACAAATCCAGGTCTCGCATGATGTCATTGCGAGAGAAGCTGACTGTTCCAAAAGGAACTAGATCCATTGCAGAATATTTTCAAATATTGAGAAGCACAGCTGATGAACTGGCGCTTATTGATACTGTTATTTCAGAGGATGAACTTGTCATCTATGCTTTGAATGGTGCAGGTGTTGAATTCAAAAAGCTAGCTGCTGGCATAAGGGCTAGGGAATCATATATATCTTTTGAAGAACTCATGGATAAATTTGTGGATTATGAGCAAGTACTCAAGAAGCAAGAAACTGATGCTTCTGATCTCAGCATACCAACAACTCACTTTGCAAACAGAAATGCTGCTAGATTCAATTCTCAGAATCGAGGTACCTTTTATAAGCATAATTCTTCTAACTCTAGTTTTCACAGGCAGAAATACTATAATCCTGGCAAGAGAATAGTGTGCCAAATCTGTGAAAAACCAGGTCACTCTGCAAAGAGCTGTTATCAGTTGCGGCCTAAAGGATCCAATCCCACTGCAAATTTCTGCTCAACCACTCCTGAACCTGGTTGGATTCTAGACTCTGGTGCTAACAATCATGTCACCAACAAACTTCAAAATCTTCACTTAGCTCAAGAGTATGATGGTCCGGATAATCTGCTCATAGGAGATGGCACAGGTCTTCCAATAACTCACACTGGTAAAAGCAAACTTTCTTTTAATTCAAACTCTTTAAGCCTTGACAACGTTCTTTGTGTACCTCAAACAAAAGCAAATCTCCTTTTTGTCTCGAAATTAACTGAAACTAATCTTGTTTTTGTGGAATTTTTTTCTAAAAATTTTTTTGGTGAAGGATCTTCACACAAGGAGGCCAGTGGCACAAGGCCTGAATAGAGGTGGCCTCTACTTCTTCTCGAATGCACCACCAATTATCCAACCACCAGCTTTAGCTTATCTTGGAGTCAAAACATATTTAGATACCTGGCACCAGAGACTTGGACACCCCAATAACAACATTTTAAATTCAGTTATTTCTTCATTCTCTTTACCATGTCATTCAAAACACTTTTCTTCTTGTAATGCTTGTCTTTGTAATAAGAGCCATTGACTACCCTTTTTCTGTTTCCAGCTTGATCAGTAGAGGTCCTTTGGACATTGTTTACACTGATGTATGGGGTCCTTCTAGGATCATTTCTGATAAAGGGTTTCGCTATTATGTGGCCTTTGTTGATCTTTTCACTCGATACACATGGTTTTATCCAATCAAAAACGAATTAGATGTGTTTCTCTTATTTCCAAAATTTAAAACTCTGGTTGAAAATTATTTTCATACCAAAATTACAACAATTTTTTCTGATGGTGGTGGAGAATTTGAGAAACTGAAGTCTTTCTTTTATGAGTTAGGCATCCAACACCTAATGACACCACCTCATACACCACAACACAATGCCATAGTTGAAAGAAGACATAGGACAATAGTTGAAAAAAGACTGACCCTGTTGCATCAAGCATCCATGCCCCTGAAATATTGGCCCTATGCTTTTGAAACTGCAGTTTACTTAATAAACAGAATGCCAAGCTTGGTTTTGAACAATCAAAGTCCTTTTCAAGAACTATTTAATTTGGAACCAAACTTTGAAAAATTAAAAGTTTTTGGATGCTTATGCTATCCCTGGTTGAAACCATATACTAGTCATAAGTTAGAACCTAAATCTAGACCATGTGTTTTTCTTGGCTATTCTAAAACTCAGAGTGCATATTTGTGTCTTGATTTGTCTTGTGATAAAATTTTTGTTTCCAGGCATGTCATGTTTGATGAAACAAAGTTTCTATTTAAAGGAATCTCTGCAGGGTCCAAAGTATCAAATGAGACACACACATCCTGGAATCCAGCCATAGATACATCCACAGTGATTCCTTTCACTTTCAACAATTCCAATCCCAGTTCCACTAATAGTGCTATTCAGATTTTGCCTAATGTCACAGACACTTCTTCTGTTTCTATTAATTCTAACTCAACTCCATCAATGTCTGAACCTGCAGCAGCATCAGTAGAGCCATCTCCATCAGCTGCCTGTGCCTCATTTCCCTTGTGTGCAGACTTGTCATCAACAGAAACAACACCAATTTCAAATTGAGACACAAATTCAGGTAATCCTTCACTTAGAACACATAATATGCGCACCAGGTCATAAAATGGTATTTTTACACCCAAAATCATGTATCATGCAACAAAACATCCTCTACCTGATGTCATTGAACCAACCTGTGCCACCCTAGCAGTTAAAAATCCACATTGGAAACAAGCTATGCTTGATGAGCTTGAAGCATTGAAGAAAAATGGAACATGGGAGTTAGTGCAAGAACCTAGTAATAGGACCATTGTAGGTTGTAAGTGGGTTTTCAGAGTAAAGAGACATGCAGATGGGTCTATAGCCAGATATAAAGCCAGGTTGGTTGCCAAAGGATTCACTCAGCTTCCTGGTGTTGACTACAAAGAAACTTTCAGTCCAGTAGTCAAACCAGTGATTATAAGACTTGTCTTGTCCATTGTTGTTTCGAATGGTTGGCAAATGAAGCAAATTGATGTCAATAAAGAAGTTTATATGAAGCAGCCTCCAGTTTTCTATGATAAAAAGTCTCCTGGCATGGTGTGCAAGCTTAAAAAGGCAATTTATGGACTCAAACAAGCTCCAAGGGCTTGGTACTGTGCATTGAGTTCATTTCTTCTTTCATATGGATTCACAAATTCTATTGCAGATACCTCTTTATTCATCTATAAGTCTGGTGGCATTATTGCCTATTTACTGGTCTATGTTGATGATCTCATTTTGACTGGATATACTAACAGTTTTTTGCAAGAATTTTCTCAAGCATTGTCTTCAAAGTTCTCACTCAAGGATTTAGGGCAGCTACATTATTTTCTGGGAATTGAAGTGCTGCGTACTACAAGTGGTTTGTTCCTGTCTCAATCAAAATACATTGTTGATATACTGAATAAGGCAAATATGAGTGGTGCCAAGGATTGTACAACACCTTTATCCACTTCTCTTTCCTTAACACTGAATGATGGAACTGCAGCAGTTGATGATACAGAATTTAGGAAGATAATTGGAGCATTACAGTACTTGTCATTAACCAGGCCTGATATTTGTTTTGCAGTCAACAAATTGTCACATTTCATGCACAAACCAACCACTCTTCACTACCAGGCCTTAAAACGAGTGTTAAGATACTTAAAAGGCACCATACAACATGGTATTACACTTCAACCAGAAAAGAATCACAAGATTTCAGTTTACACTGATTCCGATTGGGTAGGCAATGCAGATGATCGAAGGTCAACATCAGCTTATATAATCTATCTAGGCTCAAATCCAGTCTCATGGTGTTCCAAGAAGCAGAAAATAGTAGCCAGGTCTTCAACTGAAGTTGAGTATAGAGCAATTGCTCTAAGTGTGTCTGAGTTAACATGGATTCAATCTATCCTGCAGGAACTACATGTTTCAACTCTGGATTCTCCTACAGTTTTTTTGTGACAATATGTCAGCAACTTATACTTGCATGAATCCTGTGTTTCACACCAGAATGAAACATCTAGCTTTAGACTACTTCTTTGTGCGAGAAAAGGTGTATGCAGGTGCTCTTAAAGTTCAACATATTCCAACAACACAGCAGCTTGCTGATGCATTGACTAAAGCCTTGCCAAGTGACAGGTTTCAACAGCTAATTTCCAAGATTGGTGTTTCTAATAGAATCACCATCTTGCGGGGGAGTATTGGAGGGAAAGAATCAAGATTTCAAATCCAGAATAGCAGATAAACCATAGCCTATAGTTTAGCTAGATTGATAACTCTTACTTAGTTTAAACTTGTATTCAAACTCAATGTATATCTCTTAGCTTATACATTCATTATACAGTGTATATATACCTTGTAATCATCATTAAGCAATACAGTTTTCATTCTCCAAAAATACAAAGTATTCTCTTATTTAGTGCGAACAATACAATAAAAGCGACATCAGATTCTGTAATCTTCCAGTGGCACTGATTCTGAGTTGAACATCAATCATGAAGGTTTGTATATGATTAGGAGTGTAACTTGAGGTCTTTAGAGGATAAAGAAATGAGTGGTTTGGTAGGAAACTCTTCAAGGCAGAGGTGTGTTTGAGTAGGAAAAGACATAAGGAAATACTCAACAAATAAGAGAAAAGATAAAGTTATTGAGGCTTTTAGTGAGAGCAGAATTCGACTTAAGGGTTTAGAGAGTAGACAATGCAAGCTCATTTATAGAGGTTCGGTCCTCCATGACCTACGTCCTCTACCTTGGCTATTCCCACCAAGGATTTCAACAAATCCACTAAACTGATGAAGTTAAAGGCCTTCACCAAGCCACCACAATCGAGCCATCCAAGCTCTTACAAACAATGAAGTTACGGGCCTTCTTCACGCAGTTCCAATGAAGTTCACGGGCCTTCATCACGCCTTTACAATGAAGTTCACGGACAGCAACAGATAAAACAAGAATATCTCAAAAGACCTAGACCTAAGAAAGAAGCTAACTCAAAACAACTAGGGGCGCTGGAAGGCCGTCATTCTTCAGGATGTGAACTAAACAGAATGGTGGGTGATTAACCCAATTACGAGGACACATCCCCTGCTTGGCATGAGAAGCCAACCAATCTGTTGTTGCATTCGCTTTCCTTCTGATCCATCTGATAGAGAAATTCTTCAATCGAGTAGGAATCTTCCGAAAGTCCTCCACGTCAGCACCTTGCGTCCCGTGGAAGAGATTCTCGCTCCAGACTTGACAGTTGTTCAAAAAGCAGTGAAGAAGGCTCATTGCAACTACAGATTATATTATGTAATAACGATTTCCGTTTTGCTTGTCTATTTGGTTGCCTGAGGTGCTTACGTGGTGTCATTCCTGATCACAATAAGTTATAATTGTCAACTTCAAACCATCTCTTAGCCCCAATAACTCAGCTTGAAGGCTAGTTGTATGACCAATTCTCCTAGCATATCCCAAAATCCATTCACCATACTCAATTCTAATCGGTATATTAATTCTATTCTTTATGTCTTTATCAAAACACGCCATCTATTTTTATTTTAATTTCCTCCAAAATCTCAATTATAAAATATAAAATCTTTTAAAAAAAATGTTTCAAACTTCCTCACAATGAAAATAAAATGAGAAAAGTTGTTCAAGAAAATTATTTAACTAAAAAAATCTAGCTAGATAGATGAGATATAATAGAGGAGAAAGAAAATGATTTCTCAAGATCATTTGGTGTATATACCCAAAAGCTATACTGTAGTAGTGGCATTTAAATGTATCTCCCATTATTTTTTCTTACTTCTATTAAAGCAAAAGAATTGTTTTTAGTTCTATAAATTTCTTGTGATACATAATATAGTTGAGTCATGTAAATATTGTGCTAAAATGGTATGGTTATTTTTTTATGGTATGAACAAATAAGCATATATATAGTGTGCTAAAAATATTCAACAAAAAAAACAATTTTTTTTTAAAAAAAAAATTCTCACATAATTTGTCTGTTTATAGTATCTAATACATAAATGTTACTTATAACATCCTGTAACCAAAAGAAAAAAAAATTAAGATATTCAAAACTCCTTTCAATAATTGCTTTTACTCCTCTTATTAACTTGTATTTTTCTTGTAAAGTCATGAAATTGATACAACAATTGTGGGTGGCTGCTGATCATATTGGTTGCTTCTCTTATGAAGTATAATTTCATTGAATTCCTGCGAATGACACAAAAAAAATTGTAACTGAGCTAGGAAATGCAAAGTTTGAAATTAATAGTGACTAGAGAAATTTACCTCATATATGTAGGCAATCATAGGTCATGAAAATTAAAATTCAGCTGATAATTAAGAAAATGTTTGTGTATTTCATATCTCCTAGGCTTGTTCTCTTGAATTTTTATTATGTTTCTATTTCCATTTGGACATTTTCTTTCTTCCTTCCTTCCCTCTTGATGCTTGCTTCTTCTGATCATCGGATCTTAATTAGTAGCTATTGTAATCTCTTATGTTTTAAACTAAAAGAACGAGTTTTTGCTTAAACAAGTTAAATCCGTTTTAACAAACTAAAAAACCATTTTAACCGTTGTTACAATTTTGGTTCATAGAGTCAGTTTTGGTTCAATTTCAGGCATTCGTTGTTCTGAATCAGAATCATCACGTATACGCTGCTACCAAGAACTAGAAGCCTGTTGCTGGTAGCGGATCACAATTTGATTTGATCATATTAGGATATGATCACAATTTTGGCTTGCAAAGGAAATAATTAAAACTATTTTAATTAATAGTGCAATGGCAAATTTCTTTTGGGGTCAAAATGAGGATGGTAACAAGATCCACTGGAAGTGTTGGAAATATCTCACTAGTCATAAATCTGTTGGGGGTATAGGATTTAGAGATCTGAATACTGTAAATACAGCATGTTTAGGGAAACAGGTATGGAGGCTCATGACTCATCAAGATGCTTTATGGGCAAAAATTTTGAAAGGAATCTATTTCCCAAACTCCACCATCTGGGAAGCTAGGAAAGGTGCTCGAGCCTCTTGGGCCTGGACTAGTATCTTGGAGGGGAGAGATTTTGTAAAAGATAATTGCCAATGGCTGATAAGAGGTGGACATACTGTAAATATCTGGACAGAAAAATGGATTGTTACGCAAGGGAAGGTGGTTTTGAAAGATGGGATTGAAGGCATTGACCCTGAGTGGCAGCCCCAGAAGGTGGAGACCTTTTAGACAGGGAGAATAATATATGGAGAACTGAATTGATTCAAGACAGAGTGACGGATCAGACTTGCAGAGCCATTCAGAATATGCCAATTAGCTATCAAGGAGGACTGGACAAAGTGATCTGGCCAGCTGAACGCAATGGGGAATATACAGTTAAAACAGGATACTCTGTTAAGAAATCCCTGGAGAACAGAAGTATACAGAAAAGCCCTTCAAGTTCACACAACATAGCTGAATCTACATGGAGGAAAATCTGGTCCATGAAGGTTCCCAAGAAGATTAGAAATTTCCTTTGGAGGGTATGTTCTAACTCTATTGCCACAAATTTTCTACTATGGAAGAGAAAGCTAAAAGGAACCCCCTGTTGTCCTTTTTGCGAAAATGTTGAAGAAACTCCTGAGCATGTTTTATTATTATGTCCTTGGACAAAATGTGTCTGGTTTGGGATTGCACTTGGATGTAGGATTGATAGAGAATCTGTCACTACTTTTGATAAATGGTATGAAAATATAGCCCTTGACAAAGGTTGCAAAAGAGAAAGTGATTACATCTATATAATGGTTGGGTATACATGCTGGAACATATGGAAAGAGAGGTGTAAAGCTATTTTTGAGCATAAAGAACCTGATCCAAGTAAGGTCCTTGATCAGATTAGAAGGGGCGTAGCTGAGAGTATGGATCTATTGAATATTGACAAGCTAGTGGATAACATTCAGAAGAGGAGGCAGCAGTGGGAACCACCTGAAGAGGGCTGGCTAAAAATGAACTGTGATGGTGCCTTCAAGGATGCTGAAGATGATAGTGGTATAGGTGTTGTGATAAGGAATGAAGACGCAAAGGTTGTGGCAGGGCTGAATAAGACAGTTAAAGTTAATTCGAGTCTCATGGCAGAAAGTTTAGCAGTACGAGAAGGACTAAAATTGGCAGTAAATTTGCATGTCCCAAAGCTCATGATTGAAGTGAATTCTCAAGTACTGGTCCGAAATCTCACTAACTATGAGAAGGGCGATTGGGAAATCGAGCCTATTGTTGAAGATATCAAGTCTCTCTTAGGAAATTTTGAAGATAGCAGGGTTAGATGGATCACAAGAGAGGCAAATCAAGCAGCGGATTGGCTAGCTCAACAATCCAAAAGGAGGTTGAGCATAGAAAACTGGGTGAATAAACCCCCACTCTCCTTTGTCAATATTTTGAGTCGGGATGGTTTACCAACGCCACCTTCTGCTTAATATGGACCAGACCTAGGCCATTTATAGAGGGCTCTTTATGAGGCTATAACCTCTCACAGTGGTTTGGGTGTTTTTTCGACAGTCTTTCTGGTTTTGTTGATCTCTTTCATGTACTGAACTTTGTTCTGTTTTGATTGATATTCAATGAAATTATCCTTTTCGACAAAAAAAAAATCTATTTTAATTTTGAAATTATTATTATACCCTTATTTTAACTCCAATCTAAATACAAGAAAAAATGTTACTTTTCTTTACTAAAATTTAACTATCCAAAAACAAGGAAATCCAAACAAGGAAATGATTATATGTTAGTTTCCCCACCCTCCCTTTCCCTTACCTAAAACCAAACATAGTGTAAGAATTTATAAAGTTCTTATATATATAATAAAGAAAAGTAGCAGTAGAAGTATTGTTACTATCACTTTCTTAGATAAATATAAGTGTCGAACTCGAATGAATAATATAAGGAAGTTGCTGCAAGCTGTCGAAAAATGACATGGAAGGAAATGGACCAAGCTGCCGACCCAGCCATGTGTAGAGGGCGCAGCATTAGCAGTGCAACTCTATGATTGGGTAATTTGAAGTATACAAAACCCACAATTGTCATATTGGTGTTGGGTTCTTGTTAGTAATAATCGAGTCATGAAGCATAATCCAACTTCACTAAATGACAATAACAATTAACAAGCAAAAAGCAATAACCCTTCTCATAATTGCTCAATTATTAACATGCAAATGCAATGCACTTCCCCACTTCTTCCTTTTTATCTTAGCAGCACAGCGAGCTTATTATCATACTTTTTAATCTTGTGGATGTTTGGTGATGTTGCAAGAAATGATCCCACGGATTCGGTTATGTTAAAGTAGCACGCAATCAAGACTAGGCACAAAGTTTGGTCCTAAATAAAAGAAATTTGATTTACAGGGTAAGTTTATGTTAATTTGCATATATGATTCTAAATATGCCACATCATGATTCCGTGATAATAATTTTCATAAAACCGAGCCCATATTGTCACTTTGGTATGGTACCCATAGGCAAGAGCCAAATAAAACAACTGATTGCATGCCTAGGCCTATGTACTACACCAACATAGATTGATTATTGATTTGAGCCAATCTGCATAATGTGTTTTATGCTGTTTTCTTGTTCCTCTTATGGGTCCATCACCTTGTCTAAGGTGCCCAGTCTGCTGTTCTATAATGGATGAAAAAGAAATACTAGTACAAATAATATATATTATATTTATGTTAGACCCATAAAAATAAAGAGAAGATGCAAATTTATATAGAGTTTGTTTTGTAGGTTGGAAATTAAATGAACTTATAATAAAGCACCTAGACCCTCTATTTTCACATTTAGAGACAAAGTGACAAATTTCTCACTTGTTAAATACTGTTTCATGCTTTGGGTTATCCATTGCAATATTGCCAGAATTTTCTTCCTAGACTCCAGAGACAAATACATGGATAGAGTGAGAAGAAGCAACCATAATCATGGATGACACTTTAGTTCATATATATATATGTACCACAATAAAGTAGAAAGGCTGGAACTTAATGATCAAGAATCAAGGCTAAAGAAAGCAAGGGACCTAGAATTCAAGTGTTGGTTAGTGTGGGAGCTACCGGTGTAATAAACCCAACCAAACTAAATAAATGGATCTGGTTTTCTGTACTTGATTTGTAGTTCTGAATACCATTATAGAGAGTCAGTTTTGGTTCATTTTCAGGCATTCATTGTTCTGAATCAGAATTATTAAGTGGCTACCTAAAAGCCTCTGCCCAGTAAACTAGTCAAAGCAAAATCTACATCCATGTAGTTATTCCAGCATCAAACAATTACATGCATATCCAGAAAAATTGCCATGGTACATTTAACAGTACTGGGTCATAACATGCAATTAGTGTACGTATTAGGATATGAACCAACAACCAAGAGATCTCTAGCCACATGTATTTGACTTCAGATTGTTGTTGATAATAAAGTAGATGGTATTAGTATCCAGGTACGTCTCCAGAGGCTTATAATGTATTCTGCAGTTACAATATTTAGGATCAAAGGAGCAATTTGAATGTAGGCATTTTTTGACATACTCTGAAGAATGACTATGACCGATGTTGGATGAGTGCTAATTCAAGGTAAACTTGAACTCAAAAAAGAAGGTCAACTGCCTTAGGGAGTAGAAAGTATGGAACCATGACTGAAATAAGGAACAAGATAAGGAAGGACCAATTAATAGTTCTCATTCACCAATGCTCTCTATCTACAACATCATAAGCAGGAAAATATTACAACTCAAAATTAAGCGCCCAGAAATGAGACTGTAGTTTGAAGATCTCAAAATCCACCAATAAAGCAACCGCAATAAAAAAAAAAAAATTTATATATTGACATTGAATTCTCAAATAGACAGAACACAAGCTGCTATCTACAACTACCAAATGAACAAGGTATTCAGAGAAATGCAACAAAATACCTCTTTTATCGACCATCAGCAGAAGTGAATGACTCCGCGAAACCAGTAGGCCTAGCTGGGATGCTACCTTTGCTGTCTTCTAGGTCCATATAACTAAAATCCTTTCCTTCTGCTTCCTGCCAACCCTTCACCATTTGATTAAGAGGAAGGCTGTAATCAATGCCACAGTAGTCCTCGTTATCATCATCCAATGGTTTCCATTTTTCAACAAGTGGAGCCAATACATTCACAGCGTGGCCCATGTCTGGTCGTTGGCTGGGTTCTCTTGCAGTGCAATGACCAGCAAGTTCAGCAATGATGGAGATACTCTCAAATGTTTCATCTTTTACGTCAAGAGCTGGATCGACAGCAGCCCTCAGTTTCTCCTTGTCTGATTTGATATGCCAGAACCATGCAGCTAAGTACTGGGTCTCCTCAGGCCGCTCCTCGTCAAGTGCCATCAATCCAGTCAAAAGTTCCATCAGTACAACACCAAAGCTAAAGACATCTGCTTTGGTTGTGATTTTTCCTGTCACTGAATGGATTCGTATGTAAAATTGAAATCAGTACAGAAACAAGAGGGCAGCAAGAAAAACAAAGAATGAGTCTATGGGATGCCAGCATACAGCTTAAACAAGAGAAAGCGTTTCTTGTTGCTAGTTAGCCCAGGCATATATTCAAGGGCAATGTTCATTGTTGAGTGGACATATCCCAAATTGAGAAACAGTATTTTCCAAATGACAATTGAAAGGCAATACCAAAGATTGAAAACTTCTTTTAAATTTTGATCTAATAGCAAAAAGTTTTTTTTTTTTTTTAAAAAAAAGAACAGAGTTGGGGTCACTGTGGAAAGGTTTTAACTCAAACTGCAAAGTGAAAATTACTAGCTCAGTTCAAAAGAATGGATTGAAAAATTGGAAAAAAAGGAATGCTAAATGTGCTTCAGAAATGCCTACAAACTTGGCCAAGCCCTAAAATCTTATAGAGCAGCTACTACTAACACACACTACATGCAAGAAGACCTTCTAACTCCAAGGATGGAACTCAAGCTACAGACCAAAAGAAAGTTAGAACAATTAAGAGTTTAAACAAATTAACTATTTCATTGATAAAATTATATCATGTCTATTTATGCTTAATCTAATTAAAAATGATTGGAAAACCTTAGATGGTTGCTTACCAGCATATTCTGGTGCCAGGTACCCAAAAGTTCCAGCAAGCCTGGTCACAACAGATTTCTCCCCATCAGGAGCAAGTTTGACCAAACCAAAATCTGAAACTTTTGCTCTGAAATCATCACCAAGTAAAATATTTGAAGACTTGAGATCTCTATGTATGAAGCTCTGGTGAGCCAGAGTGTGAAGATACTCCATTCCTCTGGCTACATCCAACGCAATATTTAGCCGCCTCTTCCAAGATAGAGGCTCCAATTTCAGGCTCTTCCAATGGAAAAGATGCTTACTAAGAGCTCCTTGAGACATATATTCATAAACAAGAATTCTCTCATTGCCTCCAATGGAGTAACCCAAAAGAGACACCAAATGACGGTGCCGAACCTTTGAAAGAACTGCTATTTCTGCCTGGAATTCATCCAAAGCCTTGCTTGTAATCACACCTGCCTCCATCCTTTTAACTGCAATTTGTGTCCCATCATCTAGTTCCCCTTTATAAACTACACCAAAGCCACCACGGCCAAGCTCATTTGCTGGCGCAAAATTTTTTGTCACATTTCGAAGAACTTGAACAGATATGACCAAATTCCCAGCTTCAATGACATGAGACTCTCCAATGCTGCTACTATTTCTGCTTGCAGATCCACTCCCAGTTAATGTAGGAGTGCTCCCATTGGTGTTATTGGCAACAACAACCTTGACCACATTATCCGAGTCAGAGGGATCCCTTGGGTGGATCACCAGGGAAGTTGAAGCCAATTTACCGTCTTTCCTCTTCTTATAACAGTAGACGGTTAGGGGAATGACCACAAAAGCAAGAACTGCAAAACTTGCAACAGGAGCAACAATTGAAACAAATGTGTTTCTTTTGAAACCATTTGTTTTGGTTGATTCCACAGAAGAATCAGAGGGGCTAGAACCTGAACCTTTTGACTTGGAAGATGGGCTGTTGGGTGAACCCGAACTCTGAGATGGTGTATTATTATCTCCAGTGGAAGGGACTGTCTTATCACCATTCAACAAAGGATTACCACTTGTGACAAGATTCAAGGGGGTACTAAACTTCGGTAATGGACCAGATATATTATTGTCACTGAGATCCAAAGTTTCCAGAGATTTCAAGCTAGTCCAGTTATCGGGAATCGAACCACTAAGATTGTTAGATTGAAGCCTAATTTGAGAAAGGGAGCTCAACTTTGCAACTGAAGGACTCAAAGTACCAGAGAGATTATAATGGGGCAGGTTTATGATTGTTACCTTTCCGCTAATACATCTAATTCCCACCCAATCACAGGGATCATTACCAGACCAGGAAGAAACAAGCCTTGAAGGGTAGTTCACCCCACCAAGAAACTCTATAAGTGCCATAACTTCTGGGGCACAAGGAAGCCCCTGAGTGGCTTGACAGAAATTATTTGGAACATAAGTCACATTTTTTGTTTTAAACACTGGAATTGGACCCATCAACTGATTATTGTTCAAAACTAAGTTGTCCAATTTCATATTTGCTAAACTATCAGGAATCAGGCCAACAAGATTATTTTTATTTAGATTTAGATTCTTCAAGAGAGTTAAGTTACCAATATTCTCTGGAATTGGTCCTGTGAACTGGTTGCCGTGCAGCCATAGTTCTGTGAGTGACTCCATTGTTGCCACAACATCAATTGGACCTGTCATCCCCCCACCAAGCTGATCATTTAACCAAAGCGTCTGCAGAACACTGCCATTGAAAGTCTTCGGAATTTCACCAGACAAACTGTTGAGAGAAAGCCTCAGGTTTGTCAAGGAAGGCATGGAACCAAGAAAATCTGGCAATGGACCAATCAAATTGCAGCTCATACAAGATAAATTAGTCAACTGAACAGAATTTTGCAAAGCCTTGGGGAATGACCAGCCTTTACTAGCATTAAAATTGTTGTGATCCAATGCCAAGACTTGCAAATTATCTAAACCTTCAAAGAAGTCAGCTGGAATAGAATCAAAATTGTTGTAATCCAAATAAGCATACATCAAATTTGATAAGCCACTAAAAGATGGCAACTTTCCACTCAACTGATTCCTCTGGAGACCAATGTTCTTGAGCATGGAGAGCTTGTTCAAGCTTTCAGGCAAAATACCCTTCAAGCCCACACCTTGAGCCTGAATCTGAGTAACCCTTGACCTTTCACAAACCACATGGTTCCAAAATGGTGAACCACAAGGGTCACCACCATTTTCAGGCCATTTCAAGAGCTCTGGATTCTCAAGTCCATCTCTGAATTGCATTAAAACAGCAAAGTCAGCTGGGTCGGTGGCGCCAAAACCCACTGTAACAAGAGATAAAAGAAGCACCAAAGCAAACTTCTTTCTCATTGCAGATGTTCTTGGTTTTGCACAAACTGGATTACCCAAACTACTAATACTGTAAGAGAACCTTCATTTGAGCACCAATGGCAGTTTCTTCAACTATTCACTTCAAATCTTGCATTAAACATTCAAAAGAAACAGACTTTAGATTCCAGAAACACTAACAGACATTGAAGAAATATGAGAATTATTGAAAACAAGAAGAAGAAGACAGGGTGAAGAATCAAGCTTTAATCTTTAACATGGAAAGTTGAGAACAATTGCAAATGTTGGACCAAAGCTGAAGAATTTGAGCCAAATTGGAAAACAGAAATGGAAGAAGATGAAACTTGGACCATACCTTAAAAAGTGAATTTTCTGAATGAGCGCATTATAAATATACTAGGCATATATCATCATCAAAGATTCTTGAAAAGCAGCATTTTTTCTCATTTGCCACAGACCAGACCAGACTTTTCCTTTTCACTCTTGCTTGATTCATCAATAACTGCAAAAAAGCAAAGGGCAAACCTGTCTTTTGGATAAGCTCTGAACTGACATGCAAGATGTAATCATTTTCAACATTAGTATAATATAATAAAGTTTTTTTTTTGTTCAAAAATTATATATTACAGTGCTCCTAATTTTTTGTGGCTTGTTTAATAAGAACAGACAGGTTTAACAGATTGATTTTTAATGGCAAATTAAGCTGGTGGGTTTTTTTTTTTTTTTTTTTGAGTGGACTGATCCATTTCTCAGATGCTTTGAATTCCGTGACCTGCTTGCTCTGCTTGCTTTGTTTCTGGTAGAAGCTACTGTTCAAATTCTTTTGTGGATAATAAATTATTTAGAAAATTTTCAGATGCCAACAAATACAAAATCATGGAGGGAAATGTTTTATCTGTCTGGGTTTTGTTTGCTTTCTACTATTTTCTTCTTCTTTTTTTGTTAGGTTAAACTTTGGTTGAAACCATGATTGTTATTTTGTGGTCTAGGAAATTCTTTTCATATTTCAATTGAAAAGAAAAACTGTTTTTTTTAAATATATATATATATATATATATATATACTACATATTATTTGAAACACCCAATAAAATTACTAAACGCCCCTTTTGAAAATCGATGAGAAGGTTCCATTTGAAATTTTTTTGTCCTTTCATGTCTTTTCTTATTTGCCAAATTACTAAGAAGACCCTAGGTTAGTAACTAACCAGTTCTTGCCCTTGAACCCTTTTTTATAATTATTCATTTCCTTTCCCACAATAAATATTAAAATAAATCATATCCCCATATCTATACTTAATTATTCTTTCACACAATAAATGTTATAATAAATCCTATCCCCCTATCTCTACTTAATTATTCTACAAAATAAATAATATTTTCTTTTAAGTTAGAACAAAGTTGTTAGATAAGATAGCTAAGGATCAGGATTTGAGTTGAGTATTTCTTAATTTACAAAGAATTTTCTATGATTTGAGTTGAGTATTTCTTAATTTACAGAGAATTTTCAAGACTTAGATGAGACATATGCTGTGTGAGAGCCCTTTTTAACGATGTCTATTAATATTATTCAACCCATAAATTACAATTTAGAATTGTAACATTAGTGGGTTAGCAGCATAAACGTTTAAATTAAAAGCTCTGATATAAAATTTCTAAGTAAATATTAAAGCTAAATCTTATACTGATGATATGATCAGTCCATTATAGACAAGACTGTTTTATGAAAACAAATGGACTTATTGGCCAGTCCAAAAACATAACAAATAGTGTTTATTTTAATTTGATAACAAAATCGAAGATAGTTAATCATCAAGTTATTGATTTGTTTTTCAATAATGTTAACTTAGCTAAAGATGCAATTTGTGAATTCTTAAAAGACCACAAACCATTTGTTTCCAATGATGCAATGTCTTATCAAACAACTAATAGCAATTTCTAAATGTCCATATGAAAAAGAGGATAAGCTTAGTTTTTGTTTTAAGTGCTACATGCTTTAAAGGAGAAAACAAAATTAAAACTATTGCACATGTTCATGTACAAACTAATATTTACTATTTATTGCTAACTTTAGGGCATATGCTCAATGTTAATAATATAGCCTTTTAAAGATGCAATACATTTAAAATCATAATACTTTCGAATTTTCCTACGGATCAAACAATTTAATTCGAATATGAAATTGTTTAAAGAAATAGATTTCTGAACGCCCGACGCGCCAACGCCGGCCGATCCACTTGTTTACAAATTAACATTGTTCGAGTCGGGTTGGTACACTATGTAAGTAAAGCTCTCTCATCTCCCAATAATGGTTTTCTCCATTCATAAGACTCGAACTCATTTGATTAAATAACTTAAGTATTTATATAAACTCAATCAACTTTCAATCAAACTTCTAAAAAAAAAACTTTCAATAAAATATTCTACTTTTCTAATAGAGTAATAGGTCATTACAAGCTTCAATCTTTACGGAGGTTTACAGATTATATTACTCTATATATATTTTTAAGAGTTTTATTATACAATCCGAAAAATTAACTCCAAAATTTATAGGATTTACACAAAAAATCGCTCTTTGCGGATTGCGGTAAAAATGACTCGAATTTATATAGGTTGCACAAAATGCGTGAGTCTTAATTGCTAGAAACGAAATAATGTTGCAATTGATGAGATGTACTAACATCTAAAAATTAAATTATAGAGAAAAGTTTGGCAAAGCTTTCAGAATTTGCCTATAGTAAGCAAGAGAAATAAGATATTAATAATATGGTGATATTCTCCATAATTATAATTTAACATATCACACATGCACGATAGTGGAGTGTTATGATATGGCCAAAGTGGCAACTGTATCTAGCCTCAACCCATGAGTATCATGTGATCATCACTGATTTCCTTAATCCCACAAAATCTAATTATTTAACACTTAAAATGTCTTTTTAATTTCCCTCAAAAAAAATGTCTTTTTAATTATTCTTTAATCTCATCTATCATAACTTTGGTATTTACTCATCGGACAAATTCTTTAAGCAACCTCTTGAGCATTAACTACAATATTATTACTCATCAATATACAAACTATAGTCTAATTTAATCCATCATCCTACCCAAAAAAACTTTATAGATTGGTGGATGATTTCCTAGTGCAATCGAAGAGGGAAAAGACAAATTATATACTTGTAAAGTTAGATGGATCATTCTTAATCTTAAAAGATGGATTAATTTTGATTAAAAAATTGATATTATTCCTAAAGATGTGGATCTGTTGACTTTTTTATGGGTGAAGGGGTAAAATAATTCTAAACGAAATGTCAAACCAGTAGACGATATGTAAGTTCAAAAAATTTACAGGTAAAAGTCTAATAAATCTGTAAATTTTAAAGGGGTTGATGACTTACTTTGACCTTGAAAATGGATAAGTTTCTCGCTACTAAACTTTTTTTGTAAAAAGGAAAAAAAAAAGTCAAATTAGTGCTAATTAATCGATGTGACAATGTGCCAACTACTTAAAAATGAAAGATAGATCTCCCTCAAAACGGAATGAAAGGTAGATCCTATTAAGAGTAAGAGAAGACTAGGAGCTGAGATTGGATTTGGACAATGAAAATAATAATGACAAAAAAAAAGGAAATTAGTGCCAAATCACAAGATATCCAACTAGTAATTAGTTGGAAACTTCAATCTAGGAAGATTTGATTTGATTAAGAAATTATAAAAATGCTATGATTGACTATAGAGTGAACCTTTCACGAGCCCATTTTCTATCCTCATTATCTTATAGACTTATAGTCACATGGAGTTAACATAATAATAATAACACCAACTTGAGCTATTGATTAGTATATATTATCTTATAGACTTATATACTCATAATTTCTCCTTCCAAAACAAGATATGGAACTTTCTTTCTTGTGAATACCTCAATGAAGGTAATGCTTGCCCAATTATGCCAATCGAAATGAAAATTTTTATATTTCATAATTATTGTATCATTAATTTATCATCTCCTCCTTCATGAACCAATCAATGGGATGGTCGATATGTGAACATCTCAATATGGTGAAAAATAATGAGGCATAGAATTTCTGCCAAAGTGTTTAAGTATTGAAATGATAGATCGATTTCAATATGGGGAAGTGCCGAAGTAGACAAGTAGTGTCCTTTTTAATTTCGGTATTCATTAAAAAATAAAAAAAAAACTTGTGGATTCGTATGCATTGATGAAGAACTCGGCAATACTCATGAACCACATATGTAAACCAAAAAGATAAAAGGAGGGAAATAAACTATTGGTGCGTAATAGAAAAAGGACAACCAAGTAACTAATTATTAAGTTCATTATTATATATTAAATATAATGATGTAAGAGTTTTTTTTTTTTATCAAGAAGTGGGAATCATTCATTTATTTACATAATAGTAATAATATAATTGCAATATGTAATTTGGAAACTTTTAGTCTTTTACCCAAAAAAAAATGTAGTTTGAAACTATATAGACCAATGATTAATAAATAAATATTACAAGATTGCTTCACAGCAATTACAAGATAATTAGAACACATTTGAGTATTTGTTTTAGTGGTTGATGTTTGATCATCTATTGAAATAAACATAATTTGAATTGAATATCCTTTTTTCCTAGATAAATAAAAAAGAAGGATAATACTATATATATTAAGATAGTTGGAAGGTAATTCGGCCTAATTAATCCAACTTATTATTGTAATAATTAATATTATTAATTAATACTATAGATATAAAGTAGATAGAATTATCTATAAAGCTATATATATGGGTCCTCTTTTATTATGATAAACTTATCTCGATTGTGGCAATAATTTATTTTTTTAACTATATTATAAGTACTAAATGAATTAATAAAGTATCGTCTATATAAATATGCGCTGTGACGAAATTGTGAATAAAACAAAGGAAAATTGATTGATAAATTAAGATTTTCGTTTGGTGTGTCATTGGATTATAGGAGTGTATAAGAAAGTTAAAGTTAAGAAAAGTGGTTACGTTTTGGAAGCACTATTTTTTTTTTTTGGCCAATTGCAACTTGCAAGCACTAATTAAAAAAGGTGGGAAGTTCCAATTTTATTTGATTTGATTTAATAGTAGCCTGACTTTTCTTGGTTGGTAATTAGCTTCTAAACTGATAAAGTTTAATCAATTTGCTTGTCGGTGGATACATTTGGCCAAATATACTTAATTGGGTCATTAATTTGTACCAAACTTTAATTAATTTTCTTCAATGATATTTAGATAATGGTCCAAGATTTGTCATACGGGCAGCTTCTATTCTTGGTTCATGTCCTATTCATTTTTGCATTAATTTCTCTAACAATATTGAATATAGTAAATTTTCATCCGAGCAAATTATTAATCAACCCTATCTGGACAATGAACAAATTATAATTATAACTTATCTGAAATTAGATAATATATGAATTTTCATTTTTATCATATTGAAGTTCGACTAAATCGAATTCAAGTGGTGTCAGGCTCAAAGTGACACTTATTTTTTCCATTTATAAAACTTGAATTTGAAATATTATGCAAGACACATTGAAGCGCTCTTTTATCAACTCAACCCAATCAGTACTGATATATATATATATATATATATATTCTTGGCTCCTTTGGGGAGTTAATGTGCCAAATAACAATTGGATCTTTAAGGTTATTGTTACAATATATATTTTATTAATTGGATTAATTGTTTTGTAACGTTAGATATTACACTAAAATAAAGTAATAATATTATTATTAATTACTATTATTAATACTATTTCAATGTCTTATTTCGCCATCAGGCATTTGGCCTGGTGGTAGAGTACTGGACTCTTAGTTCCAGCCTATCTAGACCAAGAGGTCTTAGGTTCAACTCTCACGGAATGTGAGTTTGTTTGTAATTTGTTTATTTATTTGGTAGGTATGTAGTTTATTTATGGTATAGTTTCTAGTTTGGGTTGAATTCCCATTTAGATGTTTGGGTATAGATTTGAATTGTAATGAGATTTCACTGAGTTTATTTGTTGGGGAAGGGGTTTGTTGGCTCATAATTAGCATTTTGGTATTGTAGCTAATCATGTAGCGGTGTACGAGTCTACCTGTGCGTTTGTAATCCCAATCTCTTTAAGAAATGAAAATGATTCTTATCTCAAAAAAAAAAAAAAATCTTATTTCCAACTTCCCAATATTTAAGTCACCTTTATATTGTCTATTTAATTATTTTGGAAGTTATGATTGCTCTATATACCTTTTATTTATGATTATGTATTAATTCTTATTAAATCCCTTTTGTTGTTACAATTTTGTATTGTGAATATAAGTACTTCTTTGACAACTCCTGCGAAAATGAAGAAATTAGATTAGTCGTAGGAGAATCACAATGTCATTTATGGGGTGTCTCTTCGAAATTTGAGAAAAATGGGAATATTGAGATGGTGGAAGAAGAAGTTGCTACACTACAAGCCTTGAAATAGGTTTCCAAGGGCTCATAAAGTTTCACGTCAAGGGAGATGCACAATCCTATAACTAATGCTTTGGATTTTTCACCAATGACATATTATATAGAGGCAACCAAGATGACTTTCCTCTCTTCTTCTTTTTTTTCCTTCCTCATGTCAAGATAGATGGAATAGGGTTAGTGCATTCTTTAACTCAATATATAATTTAGAATTAACATATGAATTATTGGTGTGGATAGCCAAACTCCTTAATGTTTTAATTATGGATTGTATTTCTTCTTAAATTTTATTTGTAAAAGCTATTCATTTACCTAAAAATATAGTAGTCCTTGTTTTTTTTTCTAAGTTGTTGCTCCTATATCAATATTTTTCCTTCAAGAGTCACAATGCATCTATTAAGATGATAAATAAATCATTTTCTTAAAATCCCTTCATTAGATTATTTAGATTTTTCTTTGATTTCCAATTGTTTTCATTTTATTAATCAGATGAAAAACTTTCATCATTCATTAATTTTCAAGTTAACTCTTTTTTTTTGTCTCTCACCCGATATATATCCAAATTACAAAGCAGTGCACTTGGAATTTGGTGAGTGATTTTCATTATTCGTTAATTTTCAAGTTAACTTTAGGTGCAACGTTGGAGAATTATTTGTATGAAAAGTTCATGTCTTACTCACCAAAGTATTCAACACATTATAATTTTGGTTGAAAGGCATCCGAGACTCTTTTTTATTACAAGATGATATATTGATATTCTTCTTACAAGTAATCATTTCATAAATCAAATGGATAAATACATATGGAATGTATTGTACATATTATGAGTCTAACTAGGGTTTTTTTTTTAAGAGTCACTCTTCCAAAAAAAACTATTTTTTTCAATATATAAAAAAGTATTTAATATACCATACAATTATAGCTTATAGGTAGGTCATTATATATATTTTGCAACTATAGATGGCCATTTCTTATATTTTATGCACCTATGTGTGTAATTTCATTTGGCTTACCATTTTTTTAAGTAAAATACTCTCCACATTATTTTTAAAATATAATACATATAATTTTTAAGAAATCATAATTATATATAAAAATTTATATTTTTAAATAATTAAAGGATTAAAAGAAATTATAAGCACGACCCTCGCAACACGAGGGCATATTACTATATATATATATATGATTTTGAGTTTTGGCTTATTGAACCAATCATGACATTAATTTCTACAAATCTACCAACAAAATGGACGTACATATATATACATGATATATATCCATTATCTTTATTTTTTTATTTATCTTTTCCCCTACCATCATCTAATAATTATTTTATAATAATTTAATAATAAAAGGGGTAGAGAATAAAATATCCTAAGCTCAAATGAAATGATTCCTTTATTCCGGTGATGTCTTGGCGGTGCAAAGGTAACTTTGGATTGAGCCACCAAAGCATGGACAAAAATGGGGTCCCATATCATATGCTAAGCTTTTTGTTTGTAAGTGGGAGAAGAAAGAAGAAAGCTTTGCGTCCAAGAGTCAAAAAGTTTGAAGGCCTTCCCATTCAACAATATTTCAGCTTTCTTTTTTCTCCCCAAGGATTATTTATATTATTTCGTGATTTAGCCATAAGATTTGGCTTTATATATCAAAATCCCTAGATTGATGTTTCCTTCAAAATTTATGATGATTATATAATAATTTATTAATAACATTAGTAGCTAAATATATAATAAAATTTCGAGGTTGTTGCTTACCAACTTGCAAAGTGCACTCTCTTTTTAAGCTCATTATATATGCATTCAATGTATTTAATTATTGTAAGGATATTTAATTGTACCAAAAAAAAATTGTAAGGATATTTAATTTAAAAATATTTAGAAATATTCTAGGAGATATTGGTGACTAAACAATAGGGAACATAATTAGAAGGCTGTTTTTCCTCTTTCGAATTTCTTTGTTTAGGGGACATGATCTTGTGAAAGTGAAACAACGCATGAAATTAATATATGCAATAAAAACTTAGTAAAACCCTAAAGACCGAAGCTCAATACTGTTTCTTCATTTTTTTTCCATACTAATTAAGCCCCCATATTTCATTGGGAAATTATATATGAACTTATAATTATAATTAAATTTACTTTGATGTTCTTAAAAATTATCCTATATATATATATATCTCTATGCTAAATTTTTTTTAATGGAAATAGAGTACCTTACAAGGAAGATTAATAATTGAACATTTAATTAAAAAAATGTCAATTAATTACAGTATGATCATGGACCACAATCTTGCTGCCTTTCCAATTAATTAGTACTCCATATATATAAGAAAGACTAAAAAGTAAAATTTGTAAAGGAAACACGAACGAAACACGATAGACAAAAAATCTTGGTTGAGTTGATGAAATTTGACTTCGAATACAATGAAAGTTTCTTTTCGGTAAGCTGCCCAAAGTTTAAGATTCACCGACATAGATTTCCCTATCTTCGGCTTGTCTGTTGGTTAATGGTCATATAGGTTTTTAATCGTGTCTTAATATCCTTGTTACCCTAATTTAGTCAAAACTTTGGAGTACTAAATCAAAAAGTGAGTATTTTATAGAGTATTTGATTTTACTCCCAAAAAGAAAAAGACCAAAAAAAATTAAAAAACATGAGGATTTTTTTATTTTTACCCATTGATCATGGGCACATATATTAAAGGGAAATTCACAAAAGAAAAAGAAGGTTTAATTACCTCAAGCCCAAGGCACCTGATTACCAACATTCTCATCATTTCTTCTTTTCAAAAATTTGTGTAGTTCTTTACCCAAAAAAAAATATATTGTGTAGTTTTTACATAGTACTCCAAAATTGAAGTGGGGTCTTAATCCAGGAGATGAATGATTCCTTTTGCTTTTCCAATTTCTTTCCTTAATTTTTCCAACGACGGAGGGATTGAATTTATCTTCAAAAACTATATGATTCCAAAATAACCATTAATATTTCTTGGAACTGATATTTGATTTTGATGTGCATATGCCATGGTGTGTAATGTTACTGTCAAAAGATTCGAATTGTGGAAAAAGTAGAAAGATGGCTAGGTTCATTCATGCCCCCATGTCAATTAATGTCATCATCAATCAATTATAGTTAATCAATCCAAACTTTGTGTTGAATAATCAAATTACTATATCATGATGATAAACTACTAAGACTGTATATATAGCATAAAATAATTTATTTCAATTGAAAGTAATATGGTTTTTTTTTTCTTTTTACCAAAAAAAATGATTTTTTTTCTTTTTTACTACACACATATATATATATATATAGAGACGTAAGAAAAGTGATTTAACTAGGAATTAAAGGAGTTTTTGGCAAGCTGGGCATATCAAGGGCACTAAGTTGGTTCATCCTCCAGGAACCATATCAAGGTTTATCCAGGAGGATATGTTTGGTGTAGCTAGGCCATTATTAGTTAAAGCGGTTTTGACCGCTCTTATGTACAAAAAAAAAGGAGTTTTGACTCCGAGATTTTTGGTGAATTTTACCAACCTCTAACCATCTTAGGTAGCGGAAAAATATAAATTGGTGATTTCTTATGATCACTTATAAAACTTCTTTGTTGCTGATGATGTAGCTCGTCATTAAAATTTCTTTATTCTCATTGATTTTGTACGGATTATAGTAAGTGAAAACTACCTTATTATCATTCTAAAGTACTCTAATCCAAAGTTCAAAAGTAGAAAATGATTCTCTTTTGTTTCTCCTCTTTTTATCTTTTAAAACCTAGCTAAGACAAAGAAGTTGATCAGTCTGTAGGTGAAAGAAAGGAAGATAGGGCTAAGAAAAGAATGATTCTGATTTGATCATATATATAAATTGGCACCCAGCTGCAATGACTTGACTACTTGACAAATTACTCAAAAGAAGAATATTATGTATTCCCTTGGCAAGACTCTGATGAATCTTAGTCCATTTGTGAAAGAGGATAAGCCTTGTCATCAAGATAACATAGTTGAGAATCTAGCCATGCATGCATGCTTTTGTTGCTACAATTATAAGTAGAGTTGGGTAAAAAAAAATAGGCACATGGTTGTCAACCTGTTGGGACAGACTGCTAATTACAACATTGACAAGCATGTGGATATATAGCTAATGTGGTGAACTATTGTTTTCGATCCGAAATTTCAACATCTAAAATTGTTAACAGCGACGTGATCTGTTGATAAAGTACTGAATTAGTTTAGTTTTTTTTGTGATGTTATAAATAGTGAGTTGTGCATGATTGAATGAGGAATTGTAGATGAAGTCAGTTGCTTTGTGGCCCATTGGTCCCTCAGGCCCTGACATATAGGTACCCATTGCCCACTATATAGGGTGGTCTTTGATAAAATTGAATTTTCTAGATTTCATGAGGCCATGTGTGATGTGTAAGGTTACATGATTGGAAAAAATATACAATCAATGAAATTTGAAATGTGATTAGGCTTACTTTTCTTGTTAATGACTTAATTGAACTTATATAAGGATTCTTTAAACTTACATCTATTTTCAGAGATTTTCTTAGTTTTCATTAATGAAAATAACGTACGATTTTTTTTATGATTTTATTATAAAAAAATTGAGTCTAAATTCAAACATGTATCGATGAAAAAAAAACTCAAACATGTAAAAAAACTCAAACATGTATAACTTTTATTTTCCTTTTTGATATCGACTCATCATTTCGATTAAAGAAGAATGACCTACAAATAATAAGGGTCTTTCATTCTTTTTATCCGTTTTATCAATCTATTACTGATTCTCTTTGAGTCTGATTAGTTGACTATGGGTAAAGTTCTCAAAGCGATATTTCTCACAAGACCTGAATTCAATTTTTTTTTTATTACTCATGAACATGATAGGAGGTAGCTTCTTCTATCTCAAATCTCACACCGCCTATTACACTATTACAGGATTCGAACTCAAAATCTTTTACAAAAAATCCTAACCAATAGAGTGTTACCTTGGGACTCGAATTCAAAATCTTACTTACAATAAAATACAAAACTATCTGAATCTGTTTGTCTCTTGTGTTGAGGCTTTAGCAAAACCTAAAATGGTATCTTTGTTATCAATTTGAATTGGGTCTGAATTGCTTGTTAATGAGCCCAAGGCGTAAACTTTAATTGGCCCAAGAATCTCAATTCAAAGCCCAAAACTGCACCGACCCAAATAATTTATGAACAAATTACAAACACCGACCCGCATTTTTAAACCCGTCTCCTCCATACGGGGAAAACAGAAAACCCGATTTGTGGCTGTCCACACCACAAAATTATAAAACCCTAGGGTTTTTCTTCTCTATTTCTCTCTCTTCCACAAAGATCAAAGCTTCGTCGCCATGGTAAGTTCATTTCCGATCCAATCTCCATCCTTCTGAAATGCTAATTTCAATGGTTAAATTTGTTCTCTTTTTCTAATTTTCTTATTTATTTACTTTTCTTTATGTCTAGCCGCAAGGAGATTACATAGAGCTACACAGAAAGAGGCATGGCTATCGCCATGACTACTTCGAGAGGAAGCGCAAGAAGGAAGCTCGTCAAGTTCACGAGCGTTCCGCGAAGGCTCAAAAGGTTTTTAATTTTTCAATTTTACCTGTATTCTTGCTAATATGTCTTCTTTTTATTTGTGTGATTAAATTACCTAATTAATTTATTTTTGTTGAATTGTTGTTATAGGCCCTTGGTATTAAGGGTAAGATGATTGCCAAGAAAAATTATGCTGAGAAGGCCCTCATGAAGAAAACGTAAGGTTTTCTTTCAATTTATTTTTTAATCGTTTTTTTTAGTATTTGTTTACTCCAATTAAGATTTGATAGAAGCCATATTCCATTTTTTACTTGAGATTTATCAAATTTCAAATTAAGTCATTAATGGCTCAATATTTGATTGAATATATGAGTTAGCTTCAGTATGATAATTCCCATAGTGATTTGTATTTTTTCGAATCAATGCTTTATTTATTTATGCCTCTTATTCATGGGAAGTTATGCTGCACTTTCCCATTTTTATGTTGCTGCAAGTTGCATTTCTCAGTTAGTTTATATATTTGAGGATCGGTGCGTGCATATGGTCATAAGTTGCATTTATAGGATGGTGATACTAGATGATTGAATGATTGAAAATTTGAGAATATGCTCTAATGGAATTGTATTTGCGCATGTGAATTGTAGAAGAAATATCTATTATTATTTATTTATTTACAAGGTCTTGCTTTCATGAATGGATTATGGAGTCTTGAAAGTTCTTGAGCCCTGAATATTTTGTTTTGAGATGCAAGCACATTAAATCTTTTGCTTTGGGTTTATGCCATGTATTAAAGAGAGGTTATAGCTTCATGGTTACTGTTCTTTCTTTTGTTAAATATTTTATAAAATGGAAGAATTTATGCATTTTGTCAACAGATTGGCTATGCACGAGGAATCATCATCTCGTCGCAAGGTTGATGAAGTCCAAGAGGGAGCTATTCCTGCCTATCTTATGGATCGTGAAAATACCACGCGTGCAAAGGTATACTGATAGACGAGGTTGATATGTATTTATACTATTTTATGTTATCAATCAATATATATAACATTATCCTATGTTTAGGTTCTCAGCAACACCATTAAGCAAAAGAGGAAAGAGAAAGCTGGAAAATGGGAGGTCCCTCTTCCCAAGGTATTTAAGATTTTCAGACTTTTCTGTTATATATCTTAAATACGGGCTTGCTCAATTTTTTTTTTCATGTATTATGTACTGAAATTTCCTTGTTAAACTACAGTTGTTTGACTTCAAACTTTTGTCTTTCTTCAGGTGAGGCCTGTTGCAGAAGATGAGATGTTCAGGGTGATCAGAACTGGTAAACGAAAAAGTAAGTATATATAAGTAGCTTGTGTTCTTTGCACATTTTGTATCTGGAGTTTGGTTGCCCACTTGCCGAGCTCAATTAGGAGGATAAATGTTCTATTCTCATGAGAGATGCTGATTGTTCTTTTCTTAATTTATTCTTGGTTTTCTTCTCTTGCAGCAAAGCAATGGAAGAGGATGGTTACAAAGTGCACATTTGTAGGACCTGGTTTTACAAGAAAACCTCCCAAGTATGAGCGTTTCATCCGTCCTTCAGGATTGCGATTTACTAAAGCTCACGTTACACATCCTGAACTAAAGTGTACCTTCAATCTTGACATCATTGGGGTTAAGAAAAATCCCAATGGTCCTATGTATACCTCTCTTGGTGTTATGACTAGAGGAACCATCATTGAGGTATTCTTTTTCCTTAAAAATTATTTATTATATGACTTCCATTTTGCTTGGCAACAGGGATGATACTCAATTGTTTTATTTTGAAATGAATTCAGGTGAATGTCAGCGAATTGGGTCTGGTCACACCAGCTGGGAAAGTTGTTTGGGGTAAAGATCTTTCTTTCTTTCTTTCTTTCTTTTATTTATTTATTTATTTATTTATTTTGCGTGTGAGCTTGGGAAATTTTCAGGCTTTGCTTTATGGTTTTAATCCTTTTTTTCTTCTTTTTGCTTGTGGTAAATGCAGGAAAATATGCTCAAGTGACAAATAACCCAGAGAATGATGGTTGTATAAATGCAGTTTTGCTTGTGTAAGAGGTTCGAAGAAATTCGAAATGCAATTATTCAACACAACATCAAGAGCGCTAACCCCTTTCGTTTGAGTCTGGCATCCGTATGGAACAACATTATATTTATATGTTCATCTTTGCTAGAACTGAAGTCTGCTAACTTCCCTTCCCCATTTTTATTTCATTTCAGTAATGTCGGTTGTACGTTGGATGTTTCAATGTCTAAGAACCCAAATTTTGTTTTCTATAAATTTATAAATATGGGTTGAGTTAAATGTTCTTGGTTTTGAAAACCGGCTTCTGCTTAATTACAAATATGATCATTGTTCAAATCAATAATCATTCCCTAAAAGATGCAATATCGAAGGAAACGAACTGATGCTACTTGTCCTCAAGAGAATCAAATAATACATAACTTACTTGAGTTCTCCCGTAAGTTGAGAGAGCACTCATGATAAATTTATTTATAGTTGCAACTTCATTTCCAAGGGCACAATAAACCAGTTGACTAACAGATATGCAGATAAGAAAGAGATCTGCATGTCACAAAACAAGCAGAAAACACATTTCACATCACATTTTCTAGAGAACACGAGTGAAAGATAAATTTTACAAATCCCGGCAGAAAATTGACTAGATTGGGAGAATATAACACCCCAATATAAACTTCTAGCAACCACTTATGAGATGCTGATGGGCAGGTGTTGCCGTAACTGGGGGTTCAATCACCTAAATTAAGCCTGTCGCCAATTTTTAAGATCCTCAACTGGAACCTTCTCTACATTCCCCTTGCTAATATCAGAAAGATATCGACCTACACAGTAGGCTCCAACTCCGAAAACTGGTATAGATATTGCACCGAGGACTCCAATTGCTGTAGCTGCCACCCCTCCAGCTACTATAGCCGCCCCTTCACAGATTTGTGCAACAACATAAAGAGATGCAGATGAATGCCCAAGCAACAGAGTCCCCCAAGTAGCCGCATACATAGCCGACACTTTTTGACCACTTTGCCCGACGGTTGCTCTATCTACTACCACCAGTCCAGTTTTGCAGTAAATTGCAAAGTTCTCGCAGTTGTTCTTGAAAAGATTGTAGCAACCAAATCCATTTTCAAGCAAGTATTCTGCTCGGTGGACCACTACATCATCCGGATCCGAAACTGCAACAGTGCAAGTTCCACCTCGTTTTACAACAAGGAAAGCAGGGCTAACTGCATACTCACAACGATACAAATTTCCACCAGCAAGGAAGCTGTCCAAGGAGGAGGAAACCACACCATCATCTTCTTTTAGTGGAAGGCGGGTAAAATGAATGACTGTATCGTTTCCAACATAAATGCCTGCTCTCATACATAACCATAAAAAGATACAATAAGTAATAGCATGATGAGAAGGAACAATACAAAAGGCAAGAAGTTGGTATCTCTTCGCCGTATCGCGTTTGGTTAGGATTACCCCAAGATCACCAATAATAAAAAATCATCAATAATCAAAAATCGCCGGTGATCAAAGATTACATGGGTTTAGGATGGTAATCAAGATCATCCCTAGAGGGTAAGTAATATGATGCAAATTATGTTATTGTATTACCATTATAGCTCCAAATCCAAAGTAATACCTCAGAGATAAAAGTCATGGTAGCTGAGACACTTGGCTCAATCATAGGGGCTTGTCTATCTAAACTGTCCCTCTTATCATATACACAAGTTCTCAAGCAGCACTCTCCCAAAACTCTCTAAAAACCCTGTTGAAGCTATAACCAATAGGCAATAGCATTCATCTAGAGCTTATTACTTTCATTAAATAACAAATGTAGCAGGTGCAAATGCAGACCCATAACGAAATATGGTCAAGATTTTCCCAAATTCAGTTAAAGAACTAAATTTTTGCTTTAGCTGTGTGCATGATTCAAATATAGAAATAGAATGAATGAATGTCAAAGTCAAACCCATAACATAACATCCATTAAAACAAAGAAGGAATATAAACAACCGTGATGGGCATAAGTCTTTCTCTTCCTCCATGAATAGATATGATCTCCTCGTTTCAGGCTCTTCTTATCAATTCTGTTTCATCCATATTTTAACCCAAAAAATAATTTTTTTTTTTAAAAATGATGTTAAAAATCAAATACTATCATCAATCTAAAATGGAAAAACAAATAAATTGCAAAAGATCTGAAAGAAATAAAACTAAAAAACCTGTTGGAGAACAGCCCCATCTTCCTTCATTGCAGAAATAAGAAAGTTGTCTTGTAATTCTGGGGATCTGGTTCTGTTTCAACAGCCAACACACCACTTCACTCCACCCCCTTTATATAGGCAACTAAGTCAGCAACTAAGTCAGTGCCTTCTTCTAGCCTTCTTCTAGCCTTCTTGCCGTGGGAACAAGCTGACTTTTGGAGTTACAATTTGTCAAAGTAATTATTTATAGTAATTATAAATCTGTATTGAGTTAAATGTTCTTGGTATTAATGACCGGCTTCTGCTGAGTTACAAATATGATTATATCTTCAAATCAATTTATCATTCCCTAAAAGATGCAATATTGAAGGAAACGAACTGATGCTACTTGTCCTCAAGAGAATCAAATAGTAATAATACATAACTTCCTTATTTGAGTTCTCCCATAAATTGAGAGAGCACTCATGATAGTTTCATTCAAAGTATTGTTGTAAGTTCATATTCAAGGGCATAACAGCTCCACACAAATTATAAATATTGCAACTTCATTTCCAACGGCACAATAAACCAGTTGACTAACAGGTATGCAGATAAGAAGAAATCTGCATATCCCCACAAAACTAGCGCAAACACATCTCACCACACATTTTAGAGAGAACACGAGTGAAAGATAAATTTTACAAAACCCAGCAGAAAATTGACCAGATTGGGAAAGTATGACACCCAGATAAAACTTCTAGCAACCACTTATGAGATGCTAATGGGCAGGGGCTGTCGAAACTGGGGGTTCAATCACCTGAAGCAACCCTGTCGCCAATCTTCTGGTTAGATCCTCAACTGGAATCTTCACTGCATCCCTCCTCATGCCAATATCAGCAGCATATCGACTTGCACAGTAGACTCCAACTGCTGTAGCTGCCATCCCATAGATGTTTGTAGTAACAAGACGCAATGGAGATGATAATACAGCTGCCAGAGGCCCCCCTATAATTGACACTGCTTGACCACTTTGCCCGATGGTTATTTGATCTAGAACCAGCAGCCCAGTTTTGCAGTAAATTGCAAAGTCCTCGCAGTTGTTCTTGAAAACATTATAGCAACCAAATCCATTTTCAAGCAAGTAATTTGCTCGGTGGACCACTACATCATCCGGATCCGAAACTGCAAGAGTGCAAGTACCACCTCGTGCTTTTGCAATAAAGAGAGCAGGGCTGACTGCATACTCAAAACGATACAAAATTCCACCAGCAAGGAAGCAGTCCAAGCAGGAGGAAACCACACCATGACCTTCTACTGGTGGAATGCAGGTAGGGCATTGCACCTGAGATCGAGCCGGCCCTGAGCTTACCAACAGGAGATCCAAAACTGTACCTGTACCAACTTCTTCGCCACGTCTTGTAAAATGAATGACTGTATTGTTTCCAACATAAATGCCTGTTCTCATACATAACCATAAAGATATAATAAGTAATAAGTAATAACATGATGAGATAGAACAATACAACAGGCGAGTTAAGACCATAAAAAAAGGCAAATATCTCTTCCTCGGATCATTTAAAACATCTAAAATCAAACATGGACTATAACTAAACCTAATTCAGAGAAAATGCAATCCCACTAACAACAAAATACATAGACTACTATTTCTGTAATCATATATAGCATTTCCAACTCCCGGCAACAAATATAGATTAGCCCTTAGCATCATTTGTTAATTCCCATTCTCAGAGTTACCATGACAAGTAATATGATGCAATCGATTCGATTTGATCACCCTTACAGCTCCTAATCAAAGTAATACCTTAGAAAAAATCATGGTTGCTGAGACTGGCTCAATCATAGGGGCTTGTCTATTTAAACTGTCCCCCTTATCAGTACATACACATAAGTTATCAAGCAGCATTCTCCCAAACTCTCTAAAAACCCTCTTGAAGCATTCATCTAGAGCTTATTACTTCCATTAAATACCAAATATAGCAGGTTCAAAGTGCAGACCCATGTAACTAATATCGTCAAGGTTTTCCCAAATTCAGTTAAAGAATTAAATTTTAACTTTAGCTATGCGCATGATTCAAATATACAAATAGAATGAATGAATTTCAAACCCATAACATCCATTAAAACAAAGAAGGTATGACAAAATAAAATAAAGAGAAAAGGGTGGAAAATAAACAACCGTGATGGGCATAAATATAAGCAGTCCTCCATGAATAAATATGATCTCCTGGTTTCAGGCTCTTCTTATCAACTCTGTTTTATCCATAATTTAACCCGAAAAATAAATTTAAAAAAATGATGTTAAAATCAAATATCATCAACATATATCAATCTGAATAGCAAAAACAAATAAATTGCAAAAGATTTGAAAGAAATAAAATTAAGGAAAAAAAAAAAAAACCTGTTGGAGAGCAGCCCCATCTTCCTTTATTGCAGAAATACGAAAGTTGTCCTGTAATTCTGGGAATCTGGTTCTGTTTCAACGGTTTTCCTTTTTTATTTTGAGGTTTTGTTTTAATTTAGAGTTTCGATTCGATTCGAACATAAGTGGTGAGGTGTAACGGAACTATCCCCCGTTGGGGACGCGAATCGCGAGTCCCCGTAAAAGAAAGTTTCAAGCCTCCAACCAAGGGTAGTTCTCTTTAATGAATTGACCGTTTTGTCCCTCTCTGCGTGTAAACTATAAAGTGCTTCGTCGTTAAGGAAAAGAGAGCGGTGAGCGGTGCGTGTTAGCATTAATTATAGTAAGTAAGAATGTAAGATCGCTTTCCCAATTGAGCATGTTTCCATTTTAAGGATTAGAGTTGACAAAACAAAAGTTCTTTTGCCGCAATCCTTAACCGTACTTTCGTAACAAAATGAAAATACTCTTTAGCAAAAAAATAAATAAATAAATAAAATGAAAAATACTACACAACATGAAACAATTATTTTATTCTTGAGTTAAAAAATACGGTAGATTAAAAATGATAGTAATTGTTAAGGAGGTGTTTTTAAAAAATAAAAATAGATTAAAAGGAGTTGTTTTTTGGCACAAGATTTAAATGAGTTTATGATAGGAAAAAAATTAAGAATTTTATATGTTTATCACATCCGAATTGTTAACTTAACCATATTTCTATAAGATATTAAACAATAGTTTGTATTTGTGATTTCTCATTTGATTATTCGAGTATATAATAATATTTCGATTGCAATAAAACTTTCCGATTATTGTATTTTCTCAAAACAAAATTTGTCATGCAATCTATAAGTATAGATTTCCGTTACATTGCATCGTTATCATTTATCTTAGACATCACCTTGTGTCCTTGTCCCTTTTTCTTCTTTTCTTTTTTCTTATTTGATATACCGGTGGTGTAAATTTTAGATTCCACAAGCGGGTTATAGAGTTGACACATGTCCATTTTTTTTAATTAATTAAGTTTTAAATATTTCAATCTAGTCCCTAAAGGACACATGTCACCCTTCCGGATCCATATGTGTAGTATGCTAAACTCCACTGATGATGTATTATATATTTAGTCTTAAATAAATGTACTTGTTTTTATTATTGGTTGGATCAAATAAAAATACTTTAGTGTGGGCTTGGGCCCAGCAAAATTACCGTTAACGGCTAGAAAGAGAAACGATATTCTCTTAATAACCGGAAGGGAGAGTACTAAATGGACCGTCACTTATGGGCTTAGTCATGAGTTGTAGTCCAATTCCAAACTATACATAATCCCTGCACATAATTAAGCCCAAATATTTTTCGTTAGAGTTCCATTTTTATTGGATCGGGCTAAATTGAGAAGAAGAAGTATTGAAATTAGAGTTTTTTTCTTTTTTCTTGGCACAAGTATTGAAATTGGAGTTTAGTGTAGTACTTACGATATCCAAGAGTACTCTTAGTAAAACCAATTTTTGTTATATTTTGTGAAAAACTTTGTTAATGATTAGTGTAATAATCCAAGAGTTAAGAGTACTCTTAGTAAAACCCTTTTCCGTTGTTTAGATTCAAACCCATATTAAAGCTTCTTTTTTAAAAAAAAAGAAGAAGAAGAAGAAGAAGAAAGAAAGTATGTTCTAAGTTCTAATTAGTTAGTTACTAGGAAAAAGACTTAAATATTGACTAGTAAACCATATTCAAGTCAAATATAGGAAAGAAATTCAAAGTTTTGAATCAATTTCATATATATTGGAATTCAATATATATTATATAAGTCCACAATATACCCAAACAAAGTGATGCTAAATAACAAATGAGTAAGTGGAATGTTATAATAAACAAAACAAATAGAAGATGGGTGACATGCACGGTGAAGAACAAAATGGACAAAACAATGGTGGGATCACATTTCCAATAGCCCACAAAAGCAATTGGGAATCAGAAAGCCACTCATCCCTTCCCTTGTGGGACTTGCACCCAACACTCCTCAACCATTAGGGTCATATATAGCTCCCAAATTGCTCTCCAAAACCTTGTCTAAACTTTCTTGTTGATTGAAACAAGACATACGTATATATCTAAAGTCTAAACATTGGTGGTAGTGGGAATGAACAAGGTTTGAATCCAACCGCCCGGTCTAACTTAATATTTGAAATGGAAAATACTTTCATTCAATCAAAAAAAAAAAATTATCACACAAATTATTTTAATACTTTAACATTAACTTTGAGAAATATGCATTTTAAAGCTAATTTAGTTAAGAATTGCCAAGTTGAAACTATTTAGCTATTCAGCATATTCTTACGATGTGCGATTAATTCTATTTGAGTAAAGTATTGGCTAACACTGCAAGGGTACTATGTATAGATCTTCCAATAATAATTTTTTCAATTTACAATATTCAAACTTGAAATCTTATTTTAGGTAAACAACTAGCATATATATTGAATCACTTAAATAAACCATATATATTAATTGAAAATAATAAGATAGGACTAATTGTCTACTATCACTCCATCTCGCATTGTTAAGGGTAGCTTTCCAGTATCTTGTGTAACGACAAAAAAACTCCCCCATTCCGAATTAACATTCTTTTTGGAATGAATATGGTTTTATTTATGCTAGAATCATAATCAATAGATAAGGTTGTTTGTCTCAATTTAAATGGTATTTTGTTTGATATAATCATGTAAAATCCATGTCAATATTCTATATTTGTATTCTGATCTTAAATTAATGCCATCTGTTTAAGATGATTTGGAGCCTTTTTCTTTTTTTTTTGGTGAAAAGCCTTTTTCTTTTTTTGAGGAAATGATTTGGAGCCTTTGAGGAAGGATAAAGTTGATTTAGGTTCAGACATTTGGATATCCAATTGCATTGAATTGGCGACGTACAATCACAGAATCCTTTTGATGAAACAGTATTTAGATATGTGTACATTAGCAAGGAATGACATTAGGAGCCCACAATTGTATTCTTGTTGTTAACGTACGTTGCTGTCCAAGTCCAATAAGATATGGCATTTTTTGTGCATTTAGAGAGTCAAATTAGTCTGTTGTGTCGTTTTTCATGAAGATTCCCTGCATAAAAGATTATTCTCTAGAAGGAGAATTTTAATTCTATGTTATGCACTTAGTCGATCAAGTTTGGCCACAATGACTTTTTCTAGTCTTCGAAATTTGAAAAGTATAAAGAAAAAGGAAAACTCGAGACGAACAACTTTGAATTAATTTCATTTAAATTATATATGAATATATGCATGTTTATACTTTATATTTTTTTTATCCCATCCGGTATCAGGGCTTTGCCCTGACTAATCTGGATCCGACCCGCGTCGCACATCTAGTTATGGTGGGTGAGTCTCCCAACAGGGACAACTGTGTACGCAAGGTATCGAATCTAAGATCTGCTTAAACTGAAACAAACCGCTTACCTTATTTACATATTCTCACTCTTATCTCCCACTACTCTAAGTTGATTCTAATTTTATTATTTGGGCCTTACAAATGGTTTAGGGTATTAATTAATTTTTGCAATTTGGCATGTAAGTGTAACACAATTTTTTTTTGATTAAAATTTATTAACAAGTCAAGATTTGCGTTAGGCTATCCATTCATCGAGTTTGGGGGTGCCCTCTAATCCTAATGGGGCTTACGTAGTTACAATGAGTCCATTCATTGACTAAATTTATTAATTAATTATTATATATATGTTCTCCATATGTTGATTTTTATGATTAGTTAAATTAATTATTCAACTTATATATGATTTCTGTTTGTTTTTAACATTTCTCGTGCTTCACACAAATTATCTTGTTGGTATATTATATTCTCATAAATCATAATGCATGTTTCATAAAAACTAAATAAACATTAGAAGGAAATACATGCAAGTCACGTGTAAAGAATATTCATTAATTAGCTATTAACTATTTACATATATACCAGATAATAATTTCTTGATGTATAGTATCTATTTTGTAGACCCAACTCTATATATGCATGCATAAAAATACCATCACATTTCATATATATAGTAGGAGAGATTAATTAAAATTTACATTTCATGATAAGGGACACTATAAAACGAAATTAAATTTTGATGCATATAAGTTGTGGAAGCCTGGGATTAGTAGATAGTCTATACCATTAATTGATTTTTCATTTTTAATTTGTGAGTAGTGTTGCTCCATGTTTACTTATGTTCATTATAATGTAGTGATTGTTTGTTTAATTTTTAAATAAAACAAGCAGGGCGGCCTGCGCTTGCGCTGCAGTCATCTTTTTATTAGGGCTATATTTTTTTGTAGTTGTTTAAGTCGATTAGTAAGAAGATATTGCATTGGCTATAAGTTAATCACTTAGGAGAAACTCATACGTCAAAACAAATAATTCGCATATATAAAGCAAAACACATGACATCTCTTTCATTCTAAAAGTGCATTATTAAAATTCTACTCCATCACTAGGTAATTCATCAAAATAAAGTTAATATTAATTGTTGCTTGAAATGTATGTTGATCATCTAAAAAGCATATATGGTACGATGCGGTCATTTTTTAATCTTGATTGCACTTGTTGATATAATGAACTCGGGTAGGTGAAAGAATTTGACTTCTGCATAAGCAATGCCTAATTTTTTGTAGTCAATGAGCATGTATAGTTGTCGTAGGAAAATTGAATTAGTTGAGAGCATTTGTAGGAACATACGTAATTTACACAATGCATCACAAAATCATTGTACTTAGCATTGGCTAACTATAATATAAATCCAAATAAATCCAGATTTACCTCAAAATGTTGCGGTGAGAAGTAAAAACTCACAACTTTAGGTTATGTCATCCTAAGGCGCACAGAACGGAGTCCATGTGAAACCAATTCAGAGAAATGTCAGGGAAGAAGAAACCTACCCAAATAAAAATGAAGACGAAAGGAAAACAGAACTATAATGTTAATAGTTTACCCATGAAAGAGTCAAATGATGTAACCAGACACTTGAAAACAGAACTGGAATGTCAATAGTTTACCCATGAATCAACCATTATTGACGATACATTTATAGCACCAGTCCTTTGGAATTCCAGCAAAGGAGTTGAACCCGTAAATCCTAATATCCACACACAATTAATATGTAATTAAAACACACTTAATCATAAATATAAAAATAGTAAATTACAAAAAAGGGCAGTAGGAAAAGTAAGAGAGGAAATTCATCGAGGGGTTTTTTAATACCCGAAAAGTGAGAAAAAACAAAAAAAAACCAAAAGGAGCCACCACATTAATCCCCAATTTGGCCTTTAAGTAATTTCCATAGCCACTAAAAATAATACTATATAGTATATATTTGCCTTTTAAGAAAATTATTATAACTATTAATCAAACACTTTTTATTACAAATTCAATATAAGAAAAAATGGCAGTGAGTTACATACACGATTTAACATTAGAATCAAACGAAACCATCGAGGCAAGATCTCATATCATTAACGTGATCGGAATATATGGTCACTGGATACATTACCTTATACGATTATGAAACTTATTGAGCTTAATTACACGTTACATATATAAAAGTTAGTAATATTTTTGAATTAAAATTCTCAATTTAGATATTGTTTTTTATAGTATAACGTTCATGTATTCGTATATATTTTAATATATATAGTAACTTATAATTAATCTTTTTTTTATCCCATCCGGTATCCAAGGCTTTGCCCTGATTAATCCGGATCTGACCCGCGTCATACACTTGATTATGGTGGGTGAGTCTCCCAACATGGGTAGCTGCGTACGCAAGGTCTCGAACCTGAGACATACTTAAACTGGAACAAGCCGCTTACCACTTGATCCAATCCCGTGTTAGGAGCTTACAATTAATCTTATTTGAAAGATTGTAAAAAAACAAATGTTATTTGAATTGATTTGAAAGATTATAGAGGTAAATCTCCCCAAACGACAATTCCAATTTGAGTATGTCCCTTGATCACCACCTGAATAATAAATAACTCACTATTTTCGGAGCTAATACTCCGACTATACTCCTCATACAATTGATGATTTTGATTGTAATATATTTTGACGTTGTAAATATCAAAATGGAGCCGATCTCATTGGGCTGGACTATATTAAATTCTTAATTTAATTATTATAAAAATAAAAATATAAGAAGGGTAAAAAGGCAGGCATCCTAACTCCTTAATTGTATTCCTCACGTGAGAAAGAATAGGGCAAAGTCGCACTAAAAATAGGTGAGACAATTAGGCAAAAAAGGAAAGGTTTGGCATAAGAATGAAAACACTTGGGCCTTTATCCAACCAGAATACAACACGTATACGAAATGACTGTTAGTTTCAAAGCGAACTCCCGCACGGAATCGCGACCCTCACATCGTTTCGTTCCTCTTCTAGCATATTCCGATCCTACCGAATATCCACTCAAACGAATCACAACCGGACACCTCATCTTCGCACGTGACATCCACCACGTCAGCAAGGAAATCTCGATACCTCACCACACTTATCCTACGTGGCATCCCACGTGTCATCTTCACTTCCAGAATTAGTATTTAGAAACACCAAAATCTTAACCGTTAATTTCTCAGTTCGTCTCCCTCTCTCTTTCCTTTCTTTCTCACATCTGCAAATCCCAAAGCAAAGTGAAAAGGCCCAAAAACAAAAATTATAATTTCTCTGTTAAAGGAAAGTTGATTACCCTAGCTGAATTTTCGCGCCATGGACAAGCAGAGTCAAACGACGGTGGGGACGGCCTCAAATTCGAGTGCTTTCTCGTTCATTTCAAAAGGCTGGAGAGAGGTCCGGGACTCGGCCGACGCGGATTTGCAACTCATGAAAGACCGAGCCAACTCATTCAAGAACCTCGCGGCGAGTTTTGACAGAGAAATCGAGAATTTGATACACTCCGCGGCTCCGACTTTTTCGGTTCCGGCGATCCGGCAATCCTCGGAAATTGACTTCATGAAGAAGCTGCAGCCGAAGATTTCGGAGTTCCGGAGGGTTTATTCGGCTCCTGAGATTAGCCGGAAAGTGATGGAGAAGTGGGGGCCGAGGGCCAAGCTGGGGATAGACCTGTCAAGGATAAGGAACGCTATAGTTGCGGAGGTGAGGGAGACGGAGGAGGAGGATATGGACGGAATTATTGAATATAGTAAGGTTAGTAAAGGGAGGAGGGCAAGGTTTACAGAGGATGCGCAATTTGGAGATTGGGAACCCATTCGAGCGATTAAGACAAGGTTGAGGGAGTTTGAAAAGAAAAGTTCTACGGTGGAAATTTTTGGTGGGTTGAAAAATAATGAGTTCTTGGAGAAATTCAAATCCAGTTTGGTAAGCTCCTTTTTATGCTTTTTAGTTTTACTTCGTTGAGGCTACTTAATGTTTGAACTGTTGTTTGGCATGAATTTTTCTTTAATATGTATAATAATAGATGTGTCAACTAGTTAAGGATTAAGATAAGTATATAATTGATTTTTGTAGTTACATGGATGTCTATAATCCCACACATCAGATATAATTATTTGTTTTTGGTTATGCTTGATACAGAGCTTTGTGGTTTCAGAATTCTGTAATTGGTCATTGTCTGGAAGGTGGGAATTTTGATGAATATTGAGTGTCTACTGGCTGGTTATAGTTAGGAACTTGATTGAAAGTGTTTAGGATGCTAATATTCTAACTTATATCAAGATGTTAGTTAATCTCATAAGTTTATTCGAGGTTTTATGATGCTCTAATTCATAGTTAAAAAGAGAATTTAATTATGCAAGATGTTAAAATGTTCATGGTGTTAAGAGGTAGTATTCTTTTCTCTGACCAATCAGTTTTGCCAGGATAATTAAAACTAAATATTTCGTCAAATTGGTATGGGTATTGTTAAGTATAAGCATCTTAGTTGTCTCACCTGATAGTTCCACAGAAGAAGGAGATTTGGTCAAACTTTTTGCTAGTCATGGCTTTTGATGGAATTTAGCTTGTAAATTCTGTTTGTATGCTCTAGATGTTTAATGTTGATTTGTGATATTGGTTATTATAAATAAAAGTTCTTTTTAGTACGATTGTTTTGATTCATTTATTTATTTTGCAGAAAGCAATTTACAAGGAGCCTGATGAGTCGAAGGTTTGCTTCTCAACCTATGGACTATTATTGTCCTTTTGTTTTCATTGTTTAATGCTGTCATGCTATTTATATGTTTCAGGCAAATAATTATTCTTAATTGTCAAGGACTACCTCGTGTCATGTATCATTGTAACCAGTGCATCAATGTGTAGGAATAGATGGCCTACAGATTTTCCAACTCCATACCAATGACATGTATGTTTGGTAATAAGCATGAGAGCCATTCTTGTAGTTTTATGACTAATATAGTTCCATCAAAGAATCAAAAGTGAAACTCCTGTGTGATGATAGGCACTAAGTATATTGTGCTTTTACTTGAAAGTAGGGTCTATCTGACTACTGGCATTCTTGCATTTACTTGGATAGTTATTTGATTGGGATTAAGGGCAGCCTGTTATATAATTATATCTTTATACCTGGGCCAGCCGCCTTGGAGGTGAACCATAAAATTTCTTTTAATGGAAGGTAAACCACCATGGTTTAAATTTTCTTTTATGGTGGTCTGTGTTAAATTATAACATCTTGGAAATTCCTCTATATATTTTATGTTCCTTCTACTTTCATCCTTTAATGGCCAATCCATGGGGTTAATTATGTTTGACAGAACCTTACACATCTAGACTCCAGGCTTCACCAGTTATTTCGAATTTTAACTTCAAACTCAGCCTTGTAACACTTTCATTCTGATCATCTCATTGTACCATCTCTGTTAGAGATTAAGGTCAATTGCATAGGGATAAGAATTTGAGTGTGGTACTAGTTTTTAATGGATATTGTATGCGGATGCAAGCATGTTTAGGTTTTTAAGATGTTTGGTAAGGTTGCAGTTCCTGAATGCTGAATGCTTCACACTTTTTCCTGTTTGACATAGGATGTACCCCCACTGGACGTACCAGAACTGTTAGCATATTTGGTCAGGCAATCTGGGCCTCTTTTGGATCAACTTGGTGTCAGAAAAGGCAAGTAGCTTTATCTCTCTTGTTTTTCTGTTTAAAAGAGCAGGGATGAGTAGCACTTTCTTCTTTGAGTTTGAGATTCCTGTATTATTTGTGGGTTGAACTATTTTTGTACCCATATCTTTGGTGCATCTGAAGTGTTATATTCTCAGAATTTTGCTTTCTGTTTTGATTCTCTATATAGGGACATTATAGCTTTATATTTTAGTAACATCCTGTCGATGGGGGATTAATGAAATTTTTTTATAAAAGCTTCCTCTGACCATCTTACGCAGATTTTTTTAAAAAAAGATTTGGGCCACCACCACCTAGAATTAGTCATGAAACTTTCAATGCTTGAAAAAGTCGAGAAATTTGTTCTCTACTTGGAGAACTGTAGAATTTAGGGTGGCAAAATAATGGTCTTGTATTCACCCTTATTGGCAGTCCATTATTGGGATTGCGTTGAGCCACTGCCCACTGGTGCTGATTTGTAACTTTTAACCATCTTCCTATTTGACATTGAAATTAGGATCTCACTTCCTATTATTTCAAGTATGCTTATGCCACCTTTTGAAATTTTCAAGAATTTAAGATACTAAGTTAAAACGTCCATTAAATGAGTTCCTCTTCTCTTTTCTTAGTAGATGTAGTTTATTTAGTAAGAATTGAAGTCATTAGCTTGCTGTTTCCACTATTAGGGAAAATACCCATTTAACATCCATGAAAGTTGAGGCCCTTCATATTTTATGCATTTCTCCTCTTTTGTTGATTATCTATCTATAAATGTATTGGAATGGGGAGTCTGACTGATTATATCTAAAGAGTTTCTTTATTTGGTTTCAGATCTATGTGACAAAATAGTTGAAAACTTGTGTAGCAAAAGGAAGAACGAACTTGTGTTGCGTTCCCTTGCTGATGGAGAACCACCTATTGTTGACAATGATAAGATAAATGATGAACTAGATTTAAGGATAGCCAGCGTCCTTCAAAGTACAGGGCATTGTTATGAGGGTGGCCTGTGGACTGATCTCACAAAGCATGATGTCTCAGATGGGAAAAGGCATGTTGCCATTGTCACAACCGCCAGCCTTCCATGGATGACAGGGACTGCCGTAAATCCACTTTTTCGGGCAGCATACTTAGCGAAGTCAGCAAAACAAAAAGTCACACTCTTGGTTCCATGGCTTTGCAGATCTGATCAAGAACTAGTTTATCCCAACAATCTCACTTTCAGTTCTCCGGAAGAGCAGGAGAATTATATACGTAACTGGCTTGAAGAAAGGATTGGCTTTAAGGCTGATTTCAAGATTTCCTTTTATCCGGGAAAGGTAACTCTTTTAATTCAGTCCCTAAGATCTGTCTTTTCACTCATTAACCATGCTTAATTACTGACAGTCTTGTCTCATTGCTTCTTAGTTTTCGAAAGAAAGGCGAAGCATAATACCTGCCGGAGATACTTCTCAGTTTATCTCATCAAAAGATGCTGACATTGCTATATTGGAAGAACCAGAACACCTGAATTGGTACCATCATGGTAAACGCTGGACTGATAAATTCAACCATGTTGTTGGCATTGTCCACACAAATTACTTGGAATATATCAAGAGGGAGAAAAATGGTGCTCTTCAAGCCTTCCTTGTGAAACACATAAACAATTGGGTCACCAGAGCATATTGCCACAAGGTGTGCATAAATTGGTTTATGCTTGTCTGGCATCTGTGGATATCATATCTTTTTCAATTCAATTGGAATTCATATCTTATTCTGTGCAAATTTTATCAGAAATTGAAAGTGTTATTCGTAAATCTTTAGAGTCAGTGTTTGTATTTGTGGAAACTAAGTTTTTGTGTTCACCCTTCAGGTTCTTCGTCTTTCTGCTGCAACTCAGGATCTACCAAAGTCTGTGATTTGCAATGTTCATGGTGTGAATCCAAAGTTTTTAAAAATTGGGGAGAAAGTTGCTGAAGAAAAGGAACTTGGGCAGCAGGCCTTTTCTAAAGGAGCATACTTCTTAGGCAAGATGGTGTGGGCGAAGGGATACAAAGAGTTGATAGATTTGCTGGCAAAGCACAAGAACGATCTCGATGGTTTCAAGTTGGATGTGTATGGAAATGGTGAGGATGCGCATGAAGTTCAGAGTACTGCTAAGAGTTTGGATCTAAATCTTAATTTTTTGAAGGGAAGGGACCATGCAGATGATTCTCTTCATGGGTAAGGATGGCTGTTCTTTTATGGCTTCATTTCATCGCTGTTAGCTGATCATTTGCCGAAATGATAGGTGTATTTTAAAAAATATATTGAGAGGAAGAATTCATTAAGCTTCTTCAAAAATAATTATTATCGTTCTATCAGTATACATACTTACTCCATTTGTAACTTGCTAACATTCTTTTATCCACCTGTAGGTATAAAGTTTTCATAAACCCCAGTGTCAGTGATGTGCTCTGCACGGCTACTGCAGAGGCACTTGCAATGGGAAAATTTGTAGTATGTGCAGACCATCCATCAAATGAGTTCTTCAGGTCATTTCCCAACTGTCTAACTTACAAGACATCTGAAGACTTTGTTGCTAAAGTGAGGGAGGCAATGGAAAATGAGCCTCAACCCCTTACTCCTGAGCAAAGATACACTCTGTCATGGGAGGCTGCCACCCAAAGATTTATAGAATATTCAGAGCTTGACAGAGTTTTAAATAGTGAACATAATGGTACAAAATTGAGACTATCAAATGGAAAAGTAATTGCCAAGTCGGTCTCAATGCCAAGCCTTTCAGAGATGGCTGATGGAGGTTTAGCATTTGCTCATTACTGTCTCACAGGGAACGAGTTCCTTAGACTTTGCACTGGAGCAATACCTAATACACGGGATTATGACGAGCAACATTGTAAAGACCTTCGTCTCTTACCTCCTCAGGTGGAAAATCCTATATATGGCTGGTAAGTAGATTCGGAAACTGTTGACAATCCTGTGTATAATAGTCACACGCTCTCTGTAGGAGCTGCTAACCACGGTTGTTAGTCTAAGTTGCTTCAGGTAACAATATAGTATATGGTCTGAGACAAATGTCTAGACAGTTTAGTATCAGTTTTGTTCTGTTTTCTAATGTTTCTTCCTCGTGTCAATAGATGAAAATAGATGCTAAAATATTCTTTATATAGTGAAACTGAACAATGCATTGTTGTAAGTAAGTATTTGTTAGTTGTCAGCTCAAGCTGCAATAAAGTAGTGGCAATTTCCTTTCATCTTATGTTCTTCTACGTTCTATCTTATTGTAAGATTTCATTTATCTTTCATTTGGTCGATACATAAATTGTTCGCCATTTACTTTTAGCTTGGTTTATCGAGAAGAGATTCGGAAATACTTTTGCAGTGACTTTCTGTGTAACTATAGTTGTCGTTGTCGCGATCAATTACCTCTATCTTAGCATGTAATGTACAGATTTAACTAAGTAGCTTCTACAACTTGCTGGGAACTTTGTTGATCATTATGTATTTATTTATGTGGAAAGCCATATTATGAAGTGATCGGCTCTTGATTATGCAATATGCATGCACATGATCGGGTTCGTCGGGCTTGTTAAATTTGTCTTGTCTCTTAATTATGTCAATTAGAATTAGAGTAAAACTATCTGCAAGTTGCAATTTCTATATTGTTGAAGACAAGATAGAGGAACTTTATGAGGTGCATTTTCCAGGCAATTCCTGAAAGTGATGAAGAGCTTTTTATATTGGGTTTGGGTTGCTTGATTATAAAACAAAAGGTGGTTTTAAGGGCATCGGATTCCCGTACTTGAGGTTAATTAGGAGCTGTTAACCAGGATTATGAACCCTAAACAAGGTTTATAATCCAGGATTAAAACGGCATGCGTATCATCATCATAGAAAAGCTGTTAAACTAGAGAAAAAGATAGTTGAAAGTAGGAAGAAAAAATTAAGCGCTGGCAATGGGTGCGGTTCACGTGTGAATTCAACTTATTGTTTAAGTAGGGAGATTGAGTTTTTGGGACTGAAATAGAGACCTGGTTCATATATATATAAGCATGTGATTCCCATTTGAGACGACAAACTGACTCTTGAACAAGTAGAAATGTCTCTTAAGGATTGAATGGATCCAAAAATGAAGTAAAAAGAGTGGTCAATATTGGTGGAATATGTTACTTTAGCAGGGAATTGTTAGGAACTTTCAGTTAAGCCCATACTTTCGTATCATTTTGGAATCAAGATTCAAGAGAAACCCAAAATGAAAAAAAAAAAAAAAAGAAAAATTTAGGGAGGTCCTTTCTCCTTACTAATTACTATAACTTTGTTTCAGGTTTAGGTCTCATATGTTTGACCAATTTTATAATGATTTAATTTGTTGGTTTATTAAGTTTGTCTATTGATCTTAATTGGAGAAGGCTGGATTTTATTAATGACCTTGTCGGTGGAGAATTATGCATTAATCATCACTTCGCGCAATTCTTTGTTTTATATGGATTTCTATTGAATGTAAAAGTATACTGTATTTAATTTTATGTTATAGTATATGTTAAGAAATGCTTCATGGAATTCCATTTGTCTTTGTATATATAACAAAAGTAAAAATAAAAATACAATGGCGGTGTAAATTATTTGATATACCGGTGGTGTAAATTTTGGATTCCACAAACGGGTTGTGTAGTTGACACATGTCCATTTTTTTAATTAATTAAGTTTTAAATATTTCAATTTAGTCCCTAAAAGACACATGTCACCCTTCAAGACCCGTTTGTGTAGTCTGCTAAACTCCACCGCTGGTGTATTGTATAATTTGCCAAATACAATAATACATTACAATTTCAATCTTTTTTATCGAGGGAAAGGAAAAGGAAACAACTATAATTAAACTTGATTCTGTTTTAGTTTCATACCCGCTTTGGATAAATAAATATAGAGAAGCAAATTTTTTTGGGGGTAAAAGAGAAGCAAATGATTATAACATAGTGTAAAGTAATATCAGACAATTTGCTTTTAAAAGGAAGTTTATATGTTCTAACAAAGATGTAGCTTCTTCGCAATTGAAGTTTTTCATTTACATGACTGTCTTTAAGCCTAGAATGCGCAAAATACTTTTATGGCTAAATCATCATTTAATCACATCCATCACTCAAGTGTATCTCATGCCAAATACAACCTATATACATCAACTATATGGAATTTAAATTAATACAACTTTCACCAAAAAAAAATTAATACAACTTTATTAGATCATAGTGAAACTGAATTTTTTTTTTTTGAACTCTCTCTACAAGTTTCTTTTAAGTCTCCTTACCAGCAGTCACATCGAATCTCGATTAATCTGGAGTTAAAGTCATGTTACATGGATCTTAAACAGGAAGCTCTCTTAATTATATTTTCTTTTATATTCACAACTTGAATTCATGACTTCATTTAATTAAGGGGCATCAGGTTCCTTTTGCTCGACTTAATATAGACGTTGGACTTTCTCTCACATTCTTGGTTAATTATGGGAGCCAGATTACTAGAATCGCATATTGAATCAATCGAGTTCAGGAGACATTTACACAGTTGTACTCAAACCATAAAAAGTTACCTTGTTCTTCAAAGAGCACCTTCATGTCCAGATACTTAGATTCCATTTTCCTCTCATTCCTATCAATCTGTCTAGAATCATCCCTGTAACACTTTAATTAATTTAATTTAATTTAAGTCATCATTCATGAATCTGATATAATTTTCTATTAAGTTTATACTGAATTACTGATTCTATGAAATCACATATGGCTCCTTTTCATATTTACTTAATCCAAAATGACAGCAGAATGCCTGAATTTACAGCTTCTCCCTAGCTGGTTTACGAGCTATGGGATTGCAGCCAAATAAATTATATGCTCAACACTGTTAAAAGTGGTAAGACCTAAAAAAAAAATTCACTTTACAGACATCTCTAATTTAAAAAATTAAAGAACCACTTACATTGATATTTGCTTTGTGTTTCCCACGTTCAATTCTCATCTGAATTTTACTTTGTGAACTATATATGCTTTAGAATATTCATATGGATCATAAATTTTTTATACTATAAAATGGGTATGTCTTTTTGTATAATGCTGAATTCGGGTACATCCTGTTTTGTAAAATAGTCCTAGGTTTTCCAAACTTTCCTTGGGGGTTCCTATTCCTCATTTTTTTATGATCTTAGTAAGGGACTGGGAAGCTCTCCTAAATAGGGTTCGCTCGTGGCTCGACTGTGAATTAGTCGGGATCCAATGTAACTATATTTAGAGAGTTTCGTACCAAAAAAAGTCTCAGATTTCGTTGGCGTTTGGTTAGGATCACCCTTCAGATGACTGGTTTGGTGCTCTTAGATTTCTTATGATCAGAGATTACCTGAGTTTAGAGTGGTAGGTGATTAGAGGGTTATCCAAATTACCGTACCAAATAAAAGTGTGACCAAAAAGGGTGATCTGAGATTACCACCCAAGATCACCACGAGTGATCTGCAAACAGCAAACCAAACAGGGTGATCTGAAATTACCACCCAAGATCACCCCAACCAAACGCCCCCTTAAAATTTTACTGATTTCAAAATAACTATTCAAGATTTTACTTACGGAGTGCTCCTAATTAGATGAACCCCATGGGCAAATTAGCTAGTGTTCCACTTTAAATTTAAGGATATTTTTGGGTCATAAATTTAAGAAATTTAGGAGTGGTGTTTTGTCCGAATGAAAGATTAAAAGAATGCTAATTGAGTGATGGAGTTATATACTTGTATGTTTTAAACCAAAATCCCAATGTTCTTGATTTTGGGTTTAACCAAAGGGCAAAGGTATCTAGAACTTACTGAACTGAAACTATCTTATAATTCCTTTTGAATAGAAAAGTACCGAAAGATATATAAACTCCTAACATTAATGAATTGGAGCAACTTGCTTGCCTTTGCCCTGCAAGCAAGGTGAAAAAGGAAAAATAAGTGGAAACAAACAAATTGAAGATAGAGGGGGTCGGCTTATGCTATTTGGAATCTCATTATTATAAAGTACTAATATTGAGTCGAAAGCACTAATTTTATGCTGCACGTGCATGTTGATGGACCTAATTAACTTCTAACCAAAAAAAAAAGTCCTTCAATCCCCAAGAGTTAACTTTTGCATGAAGGAAAATGGATTAAAACAGAAATGATTTCTTGGAATAAGGGAAGATTCATACAAAAGTGTTTCTTTTGCCATTCCATTTTGATTCAAAATTTTGATTTGGTATTCATTAATTTGGGTTAAACTTTCTTCCAAAATGGGCTTTGAAAATCTTTAAAAAAAGCAAGTCAAAATTTAATTTGGTGACATCAATGGAAAAATATTGAACTTATGTTAAGAAGTTAAAACAAGGGCAATAGGCAGAGTATACCCCCAGAATTAATATTCAGATACTGAAAATAATAGTGTTTTTTTAAGGTATAAAGCAAGGGAAGTGGCAAGCTTTGCCTAGCAAAACAAAGTTCTGTTAGCACCTGATCAAGTAAAAATTCTCACCAAACAAAACCCATTTGGATTTTATTGCCTTTCTGCTTGGGATAAACAATGGCAACTTGCATGGAATTTCAAGTGGTGAACAACTCAAAGTTCCAGACTTCAGAGAAGTGATATTTTCAAGTCCATTCTGATTCTACCTTTTTCTTTACCTTTTTACAATTTGCTTATTATATAGACCAATTGAATTTCCATTTGAACTATTGTATAATCCTAGCTAGACCCTTGATTCATTAGAGTTAGGGCACTTTTGCAATCTATTATGCAATTCTTTCTGGTTTCCTAATGATTTTATACTTTTGGACGTACCTAGGAGCCTACTAATTTCCACTTGGCTCTAGTGTTTCATTAACAGAGTCTTGAATTGTTAGATTCAGCAAGTGCTTTGTTAAATTAGACTTTATCTTTTTCTTCCTTTTGGCTCTGAGAAATTTCCTGTCTATTTCTTCACCCATGCCTCTAAACAAGATGGTCTCTGTCCAAAATTCATTATTCCTTTTGGTCTTACCATGTGGCATTTTGGTCCGACGTGGCATTGCCCATTTGACTTTTTTTTTTTTTGTCTACAACGTGACGGTGCTATATATCACGCCTACCGTTTGAGAGGGACAAGCGTGGCTCCAAATTGCAAGTTCAGGGGCAAAACGTCCAAATTAAATTAAAATATAAAAGGCAAAACATCCGAATTATACAAGTTCGAGGGCAAAAAGAGTATTAAACCAATAATAATGTCACATTTCCCCTATAAAGTGTAAATAATCCTATCTCTTTAAACTTAATTTTAAACTGGAGACGAAATTTTAGTTGATATTTTGAGTTGCTATAATATTAGTGGTAGGAACCATGATTAACATGGTAAAATGGTGCTATCTAATAATTTCTCATATAAGTATATCAATTATCTTTTGCTTTGCACCATTTGGAGATGAAGTTTAATTATACCATTGGAGCACATAGAATAGAAATTGTCATTTTGTTCTTTAGTTATACTTCTCTTTCGACTACATATGGAAATGTTACGTTGTTCCATATATAATCAAACAACTTGACAATTCATATAATTAATGGCATATATGCATATAGAAAGAGACATTTTGGTTTCCAGGGAGAGCAATCATTTGAATCATTAATTACTGTCATAGAATAAATATTGTGAGCAACAATGGAGACTATGGAGTTAAAATATTTCTGGTGGCTGCATCGATCATCCCATTTTCAATTCAATTCAGGAAGCCCTTTTACCAAAAACCATCGAACTTTGCATTAGAAAATTGTTAGATGATCGAATTAATCACTTTTTACTGCACTGTTGATAGTGGTGCACCTCCTTATTAAAATTTATATAACCTATAGTTCTTATATTATATATAATATGCATAATAATATAAAATTAATTAGGTAGTCAATTACTGGTTGACAAAGTCATATTTGCTTCAACTTCCCCTTGAATTATTTGCTATTTGACTTTGCAGAAACATTATAAAAAGTTAATTTTTTTGGTATATTTACAAGTTAACGTCCTTATTCGAGCCGGGTTGGCCCACTTTGGGAGTAAAGCTCTCCCAACAATAGTTTTCTCCATTCACAAGACTCGAAGTATAAAAAGTTAATTTAAGCAAAGAAAAAGCAGCCACATATATAGCTCAAAAGAAAGGGTTACAAATTCAAAAGGAGATTGAATACAAAACAGGGGAAGCTTTTTTTGTTAATAAATTTTCTTCCTCTCTTCAAATCAAGGCCCCATATTAACAAAATGGGACTTAATTAGATTACAAAAAGAAAAACATGTTACTTGTTAGTAGTAACTAACAAATTACTAATTAATATTTACAGTTTCCATTTCTACTCTTTAGTTGGTTTCTTCTGATTCTCTGGCGAATCAGTAGATATTTCATGGATTGTAATTACAACATTCCCATTATTTTCATCATCATCAGCTTCAAAAACAGGTTGGATTATTCCCCTGTGAAGCAGCTGTTGTTGCTGCTGAGATTTCTCTGGTGAAACAGTTGGTTCTACTGTCTTGCTGAAATGTGCTTGTAAGGAAAGTTCATTGACAGCTTCCGAAATTTTCTCGACACAATTGACAATCTCGACTAGGATTGAAGCTACCGTGGCAGCGGGTACTATTGCTAGAAAGTCGTCTGAATCTTCCAAAGAGGAAGCTTTGAGTGCAAATTTCAGGTCTTTCATGGCGGCTTTCGAGTTTTCGATATGGGAATTGGCAGGGGATGGATCTTTCATTGTTTTAATTGATGTGGATAATGCTTTTAGTGCCTTGCCACATTCTGAACTCATTCTTTTACATGGTTCTGAAATTTTGCTTTTGAATTCTTCTGATGTCTGCAACAACAAAAAATCAAGTGAGTGATTATTACATTAAATTCAGAATTGCAAAATTGTAAAGTTATTGTAAATTGGAGTAGTACTTGAATATCAGAGCGGATGCAGCCATTAATGGCTTCAATTTGATAGGCACATTGTCGAGCAAGAGCTCCAATCTTTAAGTAACATTTCCATGGATGACGAAGCCGAAAGCGGCCATGTCCAGGTTCCCATCTTGCAAAATTTGCCTGTTAATTTAATGCATAAAAAATCTTATTAGATCAAATCATCAAACATAATACCGTTATTATATTCTTTATTGGAGTAGGGGGAAAAGGGGGCTTAAATATTATAGAGACGAAGTACAAATGTTAGTGGCATGCATGCAAAGGCAAAGTAAGTGGAGAGAAGCCTAAACTCACCAAAGATTCTTCACTGTTCTTTGAGTTGAGAACACTTTTATATCCTTCAGGCAATGTTTTGCCATCCTTTGATGAAATCACATTACTCCCATCATCTTCACTTGATTGAAAATATACATTTCCGAATCCTGCATGTTCCATTCTTTAATTAGATATCTATATTAGAAGTCTGACACGTACCAAAAATCTGATTACTTGTATGGATAAATCTCGAATGTTGTCACATATAAATATCATATTTTCAATTAAGTTTTAGGTATATAAGTTCAAGATTTTGAAAATTTAATAATGATTAATTTCATAAGAACTTGAGTAATCATGTGTAAAGTGAACTAGGTAGATTCTGCTACAAGGCACTAGTGTACCTTCTAGGTAAGTAGCAAGCTTTTCCAGGTTGGAAGCAACTGCTTTGTGAAGATCTTCACCAGCCCACACTGGACAAATAAAGATGGATATAATCATGCAAGTTGCTCCTCCCATTATGATTGTTGAAAGCCTTTGATATGCTAGTTCTACTAATTCATCAACCCGGTCCCCAGAAACGGCTACCAGACTGAAGGTTAGTATAAATACCAGGACTCCATAATCATATCTTTGCTTGATCCTTGGGAAAAATCTTGAAAATGTTGCTGCTCCACCTGCAGAGGAAACAAATACCAATCAATATATATATTTGGAACAGAATAAGAGATTTCTTACAGGGCAAGTTAAGAATTCTATGTTATGAAATATATATGTATGTACCTAGTAGGAAAACAAGGATTCCTAGGACAATGGGTTCCCCTTTCTTTCCAAAAAGACTTGCAAAGTAATCTGCTCCAAGTCCTAGAGCACCAGCCAGAAATGTTGCAAAGCCTCTATTCAAACTCTTGGATAGAGTTCCACCTGATCAATATAGGTAATTAAGATCACCATGAGTTCAATACTACTTGAACATTTTTACTAGTACAAAATTTCATGAACTTATTCATTTTTGGCTATTTTGATCTAAAGTTGATAGCCAAACTTAAAGTTCAACTTACCTACTGTGAATTCAAATACAACAACAACAGTTAGCACCGCCCACATTCCTGAGACTCCAAAACCATCATAAAGAGGCCTTAAATAGTATAACAATGAGACCAATGTGAGAGCAAGTCCCACTTTTAGGGAGTGAGTAATTCTCCTTGGGTCATCTTGCCCAAGTTTTTTGATGCTCTTACAAGTTGATATAACCTTAGTTTTCAACTTATCAGGCAAGGCCCTAACCCTACCCCAAGCCCTAACCAAAAACCCAGTTTTCTCTTGAGAATTTGACTCAATATCCATGGGGAAAAATAGGAAGGAAAGGCTACTAAGTTAAAAACAGAGGCTAATGTAATAAAAACCTTTGGAAATAGGTTTTCTTTTCTTCAAACTAAGAATTTTAAGAAGAGGGAAATGGGTCTAGGTAAGAGACTGTGTATGAAAGTTGTCCCTAAGTGGCCTCATATTTATAAGTGTAAAAGTTTGGTCTCAAGAAATATTTTATTTGGAGATGAGAACAAAGATTTTCTTTGTGGTTTTAATACTTTATAGTGCTGACTAGACCTAACATATTATTTATTACTACAAAGAGCAACCCACTCTTAAATTCATTATAAGAAAAAGAAGAGAAGAGTTTAGCCCACTCTTATAACAGAAAGGAACAAACAAAATGTTTAGTGGGTTAGCCCACTAAGACTCAGAAGTAGTCAGAAAAACTCAAAAAATGAATGGTTTTGAATTCTTATTTTTTGCTTTCCAATAGTATTTGTTTGATGTACTTTTTCCATAAGGATGAAGCATATATTGTTAATTTGGAATATTCATCAAAATTCCTTTTTGTTTTCCCTTGTGAAAACTCTTGCTAAATATCTCTTTCACTTGCATTTTTGGTATGCCCAATTCCCTTAATCCAGCTGGGTAATAAGACTGACTCAATTTACCAAATTTTTACTTAATTTGGTTAAAGATTTGAAATTGGAAGTGGAAGTATGATTAGGATGCAGGGAACCTTTAAACTATTGTTATAAATGTATAGTCAAAGAATCTGTTGTGTCAATGGGATTGCCCCAAAGCTCAAAATACATGGGAAAAAAAAAGAAGGAAAAATTAGAAACAGCTGGTGGAATTCCATGGAAGAATGGAAGAAAACTCTTCCATGGAAACTTGTTTGATTTCTATGAAAGGAAGTAACCAATGATTTTCCATGACAAATGTTAGGACTTTGGTACAAGGTTGAAACCCAAGAACACGTGGATTATGAATTTTGGTGGAATATGACTTTGGGAATCAATTATTATTTAGAAATTAAAAGTACAACAACATTAAAATTAAAAATTAGAAAACAAAGTCCAACAAAACATAGTGTTATGTCTGGGGAAAGTTAAGAGATTAAGTAGTCATGACCACCATTGAATTCCCTGAATCAAAGTTTTTAAGTTAAGTTTTTAAGATTGAAAATGGTAGAGCATTGGATCATGGTGACAAAAAAGGAGAAGAAATTAAAGAAAAAAAGGGAAAAGAAAAGATAGCAAATGAATAAACAGACAGATGATATGTTATTTAAATTGCTGTTTAGAACTCTCCATACCATCTTTTTTCCTGCTTTAGATATTTAATCAAATGAAAAACATAAACATACATCATCCATATTCAAATCATCACTTTACTGATCTAAAAGACTGTTAATCCCATGGTTTAAACATTCCATAAAATATATATATTAATCACTATTAATAATTTATTTACATTTATAATTATTATTTTTCCTCTGAACCGAACTTGTTATTCTCTTGTTTCATTTGCTTTTTTTTCATCACCAAAGATGATCCGTCAGCAAATCACTACTGAGTAGGATCTGACGCAATCGTATTATTTTCCCATTTCTTTTCTTCCCTATAAGTTTAGTAGTAATTTCCTTCACTTGGAGGAAATATGGTGTATCAAATTCCAAATTTTGAGTATCAGAGATTGGTTAAGATGGTAAGCGTCTTTATTTGGCAATTGTGAGGATATAAAGTTCGACCGTGTAAGCCCATTTTTGGAGAATTGAGAAGAATTTAAGTTTTAACCTTCCACACTTTCAACCTGAAAAGGATTAGTTTTAGGGCGTTCAGTCCCGAGGTTACATTGATTAAACCAAAAATGAAAAATCTATATTTTGAGTCCCTTATCTATATGTGTTAGCGTCAAAAATCTCTTGAAGAGTTTTTGCATTAAAAACTTTATGACAGCATGAGGGCGTGCCAGTCAATTTGCTGAAATTGACAAAGGAGTTATAAAAACATGAAACTGGTGCGCGGAGCAGCAGATTAAAGATCAGAGCGATTTGTGGGGACTGGATCAAAGTCACATCGGAGCATTTAAATCATTGGATCCCAGATAAGTCTTCCTAAATTTGCGTTGCAAGCTGTTCTCGATTGAAAGTGAGAGAAAAATAACAATTGATTGTTATTTATGAGAGAAAAAAACGCATGTACAATGTTTGGATGTCCGGATACAAGATTGAAACAATGAAATATTGAAGAACGAGTAAGAACTCGTGATGAACAAGAGGAAATCGCGGAGATTTCAGAGAAAAAGCACGGAGCTTTGAGAAAATAAGCACGGAGCTTGGATTTTTGCGCGAAGCAAATTTGTAGCTGTATGTATAGCTGTCGAAGCGTGTTTGAAGCATTGGAGTTGATCCCTTTGTATAGAGGGCGGCATGGGCCTTGAATTTGATGGGTTCGACTTCTTCATGAAGTAGATTCAACTTTTTCAGGAGATGACAACTTCCAAGAAGGAGATGTTTCCTCCTCCTTCTTAGCTTCTGGAATCTCTGAGAGGGAACATTTGGGACGCCTCTCATCTTCTAGAAACACGTTCGTCTTCTCCTTGTCTTGTGATTCGCGTCCTCCTCCTCTCCTATGTGCAATTCAACATGTCTATGTTGCCTCCTCTGAGCTGGAATCAACTAATTTAACTAAGAGATGACCTCTGAATATCCAGATTTGGACTCTTGACATCAAAGCCACGAAATTGACTTTACTTAATCATATTAAGCCCATCAAATCATAAAAATAACATTCAATCAAGAAAATGGCTAAAACCCGGGTGGAAAAGCCACTTGTCCTTAACTGAAAAAAGTGTAAAAGCTATCACCGACACCTGAAATGGCTCCAATTTGACATGTAGCCATAATTTCATATATCTAAGGTGATGGAACTTGTTAGGCTTGAAAATCATGCCTAGATCATCTTAAACCGACAACTTGTCCTTAATTGAAAACCGAGACAAAGTTTTTCGACTGTGTCAGAATGAGATGAAATTTCACCAGTAGGTGCGGCATGACAAAGGATCATCACGGTATGCTTCATTTTTGAAACCGCACCCTCTAGCTAGGTCAATTTCACTGATTTCGCCATTTTGTCCTTAATTGAACAAAATGCAAAAGTTGTAGTTTTGCCTCTCGGGAGATGGGAAGTAGCTAGGCAGTTTCACTGTCATGTTAGGGTGAAAATATTGAGGAGGTGTGAGGTTTAAAATCTCATGCCTCCCTCACATTGATAAGTAATTTACTTGTTGACAAACTTTAACTCACTGCCCCCTTTAAATGCAGGAGAAAGAGATAGTTTCCTGAAATAGAGTGGCCCCTCCTGAGACATAGGAAACAGCTTGGACTTGTTGTGTAAGTCCATGAGATGTATTCCATCTCCTGACATGGGATACAACTTCTCCTTTTATTGTCTGCCTCCTACTGACAGCTTTATTAGAAGGAGATCTCCTCTTAAATGATTTTTCTGCCACCTCCTTAGTACAAGGCGGCATTAATGAGAAAAATAATAATTATTAAATAAATATTTATTATTTATTTAATAATTTTCGGCATATATTAATTAAATACCAAAATTTCCTAATTCAATTAGAATTAGGGTGGTGTAGAAACCTTTCATCAGGATTTTTAATCAAATATTGACTACTTTGATATTATTTATGTGAAGACCAATTTACCCTTAACAAGCAGGGCGGCCTGTGCTTGCGCTGCAGTCATCTTCTTATTAGGGCTATATTTTTTTGTAGTTGTTTAAGTTGGTTAGTAAGAAGATATTGCATTGGCTATAAGTTAATCACTTAGGAGAAACTCATACATCGAAACAAATAATTCGCATATATAAAGCAAAACACATGACCTCTCTTTCATTCTAAAAGTGCATTATCTAAATTCTACTCCATCTCTAGGTAATTCATCAAAATAAAGCTAATATTAATTGTTGCTTGAAATGTATGTTGATCATCTAAACAAACATAGTACGTTGCGGTCATTTTTTAATCTTGATTGCACTTGTTGAATTAATGAACTCGGGTAGGTGAAAGAATTTGACTTCTGCATAAGGAATGCCTAATTTTTTGTAGTCAATGAGCATGTATAGTTGTCGTAGGAAAATTGAATTAGTTGAAAACATTTGCAGGAACATATGTAATTTACACAATGCATCACAAAATCATTGTACTTAGCATTGGCTAACTATAATATAAATCCAAATAAATCTAAATTTTCCTCAAAATGTTGCGGTGAGAAGTGAAAGCTCTCCACTTTTGGTTATGTCAACCTAAGGCGCTGCTAAATTAAATGGAAGGATCTTATCAACGTCCATTTGGAAATTTTAGGAAACAAAACAGAGTCCATGTGAAACCAATTCAGAGAAATGTTAGGGAAGAAGAAACCTACCCAAATAAAAATGAAGACGAAAGGAAAACAGAACTGAAATGTCAATAGTTTACCCATGAAAGAGTCAAATGATGTAACCAGACACTCGAAAACAGAACTGAAATGTCAATAGTTTACCTATGAATCAACCATTATTGAAGATACATTTATAGCACCAGTCTTTTGGAATTCCAGCAGAGGAGGTAAATCCTAATATCCACACACAATTAATATGTAATTAAAACACACTTAATCATAAATATAAAAATAGTAAATTACAAAAAAGGGCAGCAAGAAAAGTAAGGGAGGAAATTCATCGATGGGCTTTTTAGTCACCCGAAAAGTGAGAAAAGATTAAAAAAAGCCAAAAAGAACCATCGCATTAATCTTCAATTTGGCCTTTAAATAATTTTCATAGTCACTAAAAATAATATAATATATAGTATATATTATAAATTGAGGAATATACAATATGCAAACAAGAGGAGCACTATTGAATTTTTCTTATGTGTGGATGAAATCAAAGAATCTATGGAATGATGAATGAAATATTCATGGGGGATATAGGTAGCTAGTTATGCAGGACATCAAAGAGGGAAACAGCAAGGCAAAATGAGTGCTTGAATTCTATATTTGTGCCTTCCAGTTCCACATGCTCTGAATAGTCAATTCTCAAGATTATCCACTTTCCCAATCCCTAATATTACGTACATAGTTGGTGTAATTACAATTTGTACAATGGCCTAAAATCAGTTTTGGCAAAAAAGGAGAAAAAAGAACAAGGCCAATACCATATATGACTTTTGTTTTGTTATATATTGGTTATGAAAGCTTTGGTTTTGATTTGTAATAAAGTGATAAGAACTCAACTCTTTCATGCTCCTAGCTAGTGCTAGACAGTCAGAATTTGAGAAGCAATTTTGGCTTTGTAATCCTTCCCATTAATATATACCCTTTAGTATAAATAAATGGTACCATATGATCTATACCATTAAGGGCATTCTCAACTTGCCCAATTGTCTCTTTTCAGAGTTTAGAAGTTAAAGGACAATACGAAAAATGGAACATGGATGCTTCTCATTTTTTCTAGATACCAATCCATATGTATTTTCTTGTATTCCTTCTCTTTTAAGTTTTTTTATTTTAGGGAAAGGAGGGTTCAAACTCTATATTTCCATAAGAAATCTTTGCATAAATTAGCTAATAAATTAGGTATGGTGCATTTCGATAGCTTTTCAATGAATTTATAAGATATATGTTAGAATCCTTTATTACCCTCTCAATATAACTTTTTCTCTTCATTGCTCCTTGCCCTCTTGGATCAAATAAAATATTAAAACCCAAAAGATAAAATTTGTTAAAGAAAAAAGGTTACACTTTGGCTTTGATAAGAAACACTACATATGCTAACCAATGGGATCATCACATATTAAGAGACCGGTAGGTATTAGGTTAATTGAGCAAATGTACTTAAGTCAAGAGTATAAGTAAAAGTTACCGGGAAAAATTCAGCTTAATTTAGGTATGTAGCATGATTGATCATTGTTTGGACTGATGACATCAAAATGAAGACCCAAGTAATTTCCAACTAAATCTGATCTCGTATTCAATAATCATCAAACTAATTCGGAATCGAAATGTGTATAGAATGACACTAAAAGAGAAAGTACAAGATTTGAAATTGAGATTTAAGAGTCCGTCTTTCTACTCGACCCAACAAGGTATATATCATAGATAACCCTAAGTCTCTTAATTTTTTTTTTTTGAAGAACCCTATAAGTCTCTTAATCCAATGATGAATTATTAGTAATAAATTAACTTTAAAATGAATCTAATTGCAATAATTAAGATAATTAATTAATGAACATGAAAAATGGATACAATTCGATATTTTTATTATGAATTAATTAAGATGATCATTGAACGAGGGTTTTTTTTTTTTGATAAATAACAAGAGGGGAATATTCTTCTCTTTAGATTTCCATAGATCATAAAATTAAAATTTTATTATAATCAAACCACTACAAAAATAGTACTCCAACAATAGACTAAATTGGAAGGCTCATTATTAGATCTAAAATCAACACGTTTTGGGGAGAAAATATAAAGAAATATATCGACAAGCTAAAAGAACACCATTACACTAAAAACCTCATCCATTCATTACATATATAGATAGAGAAAAGGATAACATTTTTTTCTAGCTAGCAAAAATAAGCAATGCAGAGAGATTCAGTTGATCAGAAAACTTACATATGGACAAATCTTGGGCAACTCTTCACAGCTGTTTGGATAGCCGACCACTTCTTTATTCATGAGACACACACTAATGTCTGCTGGTATTTATAAAAATGTTCATAATAATGATGTAATTAACATTTAATAATATACATAATAATGTTCATAATAATAATGAAATTAATTAAACACATTTAACATTTTATAGATTCTTGTCCATAAAATACAAGGAAAAGGGAAAAGGAAAAAGTAGTAGCAACCTGGGTGATGTATGGGTTCTTTTAATTCGGTCATCTTTGATTAATGTATTTGTTGAAATATGATAAAAATTGTACTAATTATTCTTCTTTGCCCATATATTATCCAGTTTCATACCAAAATCTTTAGATAGTGACAGATTTGAGAAAAAACAACAAACATTTTGAAGCATTGTTAGTGGGCTTAAATTTTTATTATTGGGCATTTCTGGTTCAAACCCATCTATACCCATTTCTTATTATATAATGATATGTAATTCATTTTAAAATCGTTTTACCTACTATAATTACTTGATTAAGACAAGCATTAAAGAAAAGAACCTTATATTGGTTTTTGTCTTTGTTTATCCACTTTTGGGATTCAAGGACATGGTTTTGTACTTGCAATCTAGAACTCAAAAGTGATTTAGCATCATTTGGAATTTTGACTAAATATAAGCTGTCAAGCTCACATTAATATGCATCATAATTACATGTTACATATGTCTAATATTCAAGGGCATTGAGAAATTTTGTTTGACACAATTTTTTCTTGCTTAGGAAGGGGAAAGAAAAAGGAAAAGGAATATTATAAGATGGGTGAATTCCACTAAAATTCCATCACCAAACAAAAGTTTTTATAGGTAAAGCCAGGCTACATGTCAACCAAATAACTCTTTACACTTGCAACTTGAAAGTATCAAACCTAAATATCTTTATATATGAATTTAAGGTTAAAGACTCTTTTGTGAATGGTAACTTGGGTCAAACTGGATTGCTCAATGGATAAAATTTGGTGGTCAAAAGTTGTGATTGAGATTAATCTTAATCATGATGAAAATTGTTAGGTTCATATAACAATACATCTTAACTTGTAATCTAAGTTGTGAGCCAACATTCATTTTAATTTTAAATCTTTCTAGGAACAAATGAAAATGAAATGATAAATTTTGATTTCACTTTACAAATATATTGGTCCACTATAGAAGCCTTTAGATTGGGTTTGGGCCTTACTATGGGCTATTGAGCTTGGTTGAGATTAAGGCTGAATTCCAGGCCTAATTTTGATATCCCAATGATCCAACTATGTGGCATATTTAGGCCCAAAGATAAGGTGGACTCGGTACTTTTTGGGCCAATGGGTGGACTAGGGGTCAAGCTTCTTCTTTTGCCTTCTATCTTTCCATTTCTCATACTCATTCATACCTAGCAAAAAAACCAAGACTTAAAAAAACAAACTCTTCTCATAATTATATCATTCACATCTACAAATTTACAATTTAAAGTTAATTTATAAATATGAATGGTGATATTAGATTCATCAACTATTCCAACATATATATTGGTTTGCAAAAATATTGAAGAAAAGATTTTTTTTTCCTTATATGTTTCCAAATAAAAATTTAGTACCAATGACCCACTTTTTTAGTTTAATATAGTTGAGTAAATGTTACATCATATGGAGATAGTAACTTAATTAGTGCCATTGACCCATTTCTTTTAATAAGACATACAAATTGCTATCTACATGTAAGTGTAGTGTTGAAACTAAGTATTCATAAGTGATGTAATGTAATAAGCTTTGGGAAAAAAATTTCTTTTTTCTTTTGATTCAAAAACATGTAGGATACCACAATGCCAAATTGGAAATGGGAATCTTATGATTGAACTACAACAACAACACACACTATGGGAAAAGGAAACTTTTTAGGGCCCATATCTCTCACTATCATTTGTTTCTCAAAACTTATCAAGTTGACTAATGGGCCAACCACAATGGGTATTTTGTCCATTGCCTACTTGAGTTTTTCTGGGTCATCATTCATCAACCTCAATTATATTTATACCTAAGCAATGAGCAATCCCTTTGTTTCACTGACACAAATGGACTTATCAAACTTTTTAGGGACAATCATAAGCTTTACCATCTAGTTCATATAGTTTGATCAATCATTTTGGACAGCAAAGAGTATTATGTCTCGAACTTGAACTTAAGATCTTTACCCATTTGAATGAAATTAGCAATTTTGATCGTTTCTTTCTTAGAAATTTATATTAGATAATGTAAATGATTCGGATGTTTGGATTATGTCAATTCGATTTAGGTATTTCTATATTGACAAATTTTGATCTGTTAATTAAGTGATCTAATAAATAAATGAAAATAGACAAACAATGATAGATTTGCATATTTAAATACAGAGATCTTTTGTATACAATGCAAAGGAACATAATGGGATACTGACTGAAAGATACATGGCATGAGCTTTGATAGTGAACTAAATTACATGGGACATAGGATTGTCTACACTTTCTGAGGCACCAAAAGCTTCCAAATATCTTTGTATCCTTTCCAGATCAGAGAAGTTACCCATGAATCAATATGATAATATATAGATTAACAAGTTTTATAAATATTAAACAAAAAGCAAAAGAGAAGTTGGAAAAATTTTTTATGATAAAAAGAAACCACATCAAGTTATAATAATTTTAGTACCACCATATCAAGCCAACTTCTTAATTTTGTTAGTGTGCCATCTTCCAATCAATCAACAATGAATCTTTCAAAAAGTGTAACCTTAGTGCCTTCCATCTTTTGAGGACTTTGTAATTCTTTTTTTTTTCCTTTTCAATTCATGAATGTGAGTGAAAATTACATATTTCAAGAGTACAAGATATCAAATAACTAATTATCAATATAAAGTTTGACGAAAATGAGTATGGGTTAGCTCACTCAACAGGTAGGGGTTCGAACCCAACTTGTAAGATATATAATCAACTGTTGAAAAAATTGGATGAAAACATAGATCTAAGGTTTCACAGCCACTTCAAATCATGATTAATTGTTAAATAAAAAGCTTGATGAACTATTCTTAATTTGATCAAACATGTTCAGTGTCACAATCTGATTTCAATCTCATATGTAGTTCAATGTTGTTGGAGGGGGAAAATGAAAACAGAAAAAGTAGTTTGGAATCCAACAAGAAAAGAATAGTTAGGTAAGCCCATTATATATTTATTGAGATTAGGCCTCTTGTGATTATTGATGGGTCTCTCTTTGTGTTTTCTAAACAGTGTTGTCTAGAAAAATGTCATTGTTCATAAAGGCAAAAAGAAAAGGGTCAAAAGGGCAAATTGTGGATGATGCTTCTTCTTGCTAAGCTGCAGTGCCAATGGCTGCCTAACCGGCCAGTTGTTCTAAGTCTTTTGGATGTAGAGAGGCCACGTTTATAAAGAATAAAGCTTCAAGACTAACAAGTCAAGATATATAATCCGAATATCTTTTGCATTCTTCCATTATTGTGTGAAATGAATTGCCAAATTGGAATTCCATAAACAATTTTCCATGGATTTTAATAGAAATAGAAAATAAATAAAAAAAAATACCAAGTAATTAGAACAAAGAAAATCAATTAAGTGTAAGATCGACGCATATTAACCATTAATCGAATCAATAGTTTTATAAGAAAATCCGTTTACACGTATAAGTTATCTTTTTCTTGGGGTCTCAAATCAGACATCGCATACGTTGAAATTGTAATTTCATTTCAAATTTCAAATTGAAACCCTTTAATCAATCATTTTGAGTAAAATTTTCGTGAAAGAGAAAAAGAAAAATCTTTTGATTCAAATTTTCTTTGGTCATAACTTTTGATTCAAATTAACTACCAAGTCAAGATATATAAACCGATTTTTTTGGCTTATTTTCATGATTGTATGAAATGAATAGCCAAATTGGAATTGCATAAACAATTCCATAGATGTTTAATAAAAAAATTAAAAAGGACCAAGTAATTATAACAATTAAAATCAATTAAGTATAAGATTAAGACATATCAACCATTAAATCGATTCAATATTTTTATAAGAGGGACTTTTTACACGTATAAGATATCTTATCTCTTTTGTGGGGTCTTAAATCAGACATCGCATATGTTGAAATAGAAATTTCCTTTCAAATTTAAAACTAAAACTCCTTTAATCCATAATTCTGAATGAAATTTTCGTGAAAAGAAAACAAAATTTTGTGATTCGAAATCAACATGACTTTTTTTGCACCCTCTAAAATGGGATATTATAAATGTAATTGTGATTGAGATTTGTCTATAATTTGATATAAACATAACAATTTGAAGACATGATTTAATAGCAAAACCGCCAAGGCCTCAACAACTTTTGTTGGGTTCTATTTATTTGTGGGGGGGTGAGGGGCAAAAAGAAACCTAACTACACATATCTTCTTTTTCTTTTCCGTCGAATGGGTGGAGGAAGGGATTGGCCATAAGCACCCCATTTCTTGCATTGTGGTCCATGTTTTTGTTTGGGGACAAGAGCATGAATCATGTGGCTTTATTGTGGCATTTTTGGGCAGTGGCGGCAGGGCGTTTTGAAATTTTGATTATTGGGAAAATTTTGAATTATTTTGGTATAAGATAATAATCTTTTATTTATCCCAATTTCTTACAAGTAGGCCAAACCTAGCATTAGAGGGTCTTGACCTGGCTACATTAACCTCAACAAAGTCCACAGTATAAATTAGGTACTTTTGTTTTTAAATTGATTGATCTTTAATTAGAGAGAGGCTTTAGGGTCTCAACCCCATTTCAATCTCATACTCATTGGACGACAAATATAGTTTGGATTCTTTTACCTTACTTTTCCTTATTCATTTATGGGGTAATACGGTTTTGACAATTTTCTTTTGGTTAAAAGTCTTTGACATTTTAAATTGTCTTAAACAAAATCATTTTTCAGATATCGACAATCATATGAACGCACCCTTAACATAAACATAATTTATTCAAGATTTTACTCTTCTAATACTAAATAGAAATGACTATTCCCTACTCTGATTGAGAAATTATTAAGTACACCATTCCTATCACATTATTTATAATCCTAACCAATAACATATTATCAAGTCAGTACAATTATTAAAAACGTTATCACAATTTTTATCCTAAATTTAAGGACTTACCCTATAAATCATTCTTTTCAAAATTACTATCTATAGACATAAACTTTTATGGGGAAGAGATTCTCTATCTACTATAGACATAGCAAACTTCCTTTTAGTACTAGAGAGAAGAGACTTGGTTACTAAAATAGTTTTAAGATAAAGTATCGCTTTCACAAAGATTTGAACAATGAAAATTTAAAAAATAAATAGACAAATTGATTTATATATATGAATTTAATAACAAAAAATCCATATTTCTAAGGGTCCATGACTCCATATAATAAAAATTCAACATCTAGTTTTCACATATACGATTTGGACTACATTTATAAAAAAAAGTTGGAGCTTTCATCAAATATTCCATATGCGTAACAAGATTCTACATTGATCCTATAAGTTCCTAACATCATAATCATGGCCAAAATGTTCATTTTCAGTTCACACATGATATGATATGAACAATAATATATGCATCTTTTAGACCTACTTATATTAGTATTATATAATTTTTTTTTTTGTGGGTGAAGATCCAAATAATTAAAATCAACAACTTGTTTGTAATTAATTTTAGCCATTTGTAATTTGTAATGAAATTTAACAGTGTTTTTTTTTTTTTTTGGGAAGCAGAGGATAAAATTGTGAATGAGGTGGCGTAATATTATTGGGAGCAATTCCCACGGACAATCTGCCGTGACTTAAATACTCTATAGCTAATGCTGCAGTTCACGTTGTAAGTAAAAAATCTATAATCATCTTCCCATGCAACGCTCTCTTACTTCACACCACCTTTTCACTTCCCTTCTCATTGATCCGTGAAATATACGCGCTTATTATTGAGTGGGGAGTTTTGCCCAGCTCATCATCCGAATGAATTTGGAAAGTTAGCAGAATCTACAGTGAATTTTTGTCGTTTGTTTGAAAGATGCGATGCCAGATACTACGTATTACTTACGTCACCATCCAATCCCATTTTTACACGCGAACTCCGAAAAAACCAAAAAAAAAAGGAATTATTAATTATTATGTAATCCAATTATCCAAACACAGCCTTCACTTCATCCATCATCACCCTTTGTGAAATTCATGTAATCAACCTTTCTCATTAAAACCAAAATCTTAGGACTGAAAATGACTTAAAAATCTCTCCAAAATATATATTATAATTTAATAGAGAAAACGACTTGAAAAAGCTGACATTTTTGTACACGTCGAACCTATGAAGTGTAAAAATATGTAACTTAAATAAATCATTTTTATATAAATTCTTTCGTAGTATTTGATAATTATCGTATTGTATCCTTAGTAATTTTGGAGTGGAGAAATGTTGAATTCTATTAATGGTTACCGCGGTTTTGATTCCGAAAATATTGAAATTGGAACCGAAACCGGAACTTTTTTTTTCTTAATATTTAGTTAAGTAATTATTTTTCAAGTTTAAATTTAAAAATAATATATATAATAATATATGCATAATTATAATATCATTATATTATTAGTATTAAATAAAATATAGACCTCAAGTACAAAAAAGAAAATCAAATTAAGAAAATTAATATATATCATAGATTTATAAATATAAAATAATTTAAAAAATGGAACCCAAAAACGATACTGGAATCTAATCGTAACCATACTCATTAAGGTTACAATTCGGTTTCGAAATTGGAACCTTTTTTTTTTCGGTTCAAGTTTGGTGACCACGGTTTCGATTCGATTCGAACCGTGTCACCTCTAAATTCGATTTTATTAATTTGTACTATTTAAATTTGAGATTTTACTTAAGAAACATCGATTTTCTTTCACTCTACTTGCTCCTTCCGTCGCTTTTTATTTGTTGTCAATAACTGAATTGTACATATCAAACAAATTAGTTAAAGTTAGTTAAGTGGATAAATTTGATATACCCATTCAATTAAGATATTATATATCTCCCAATTTATTTTTGTATGCAACCCCACTCCAATATTCTATACACTTTAAATGAGTCTAATTTTGGAAACAATATATTTTATATACAAACATGACAAATAAAAAGGAACAACGAAACATGACAATTAAGATTACTTATCTTATGTCTAATGAATAGAACTACTACTATTAATTTTTTTTTTTTGGTACTAGCCCTCCGACATGCATCCGATGATCATATTGGATCTGACTAATTTGGAGTCAAGTCACGTCGGATCCCATATGAGAGAAACTTTTCCAACACATATTTTTGACTATTAAACCATATATAAAATAAAGACATAGAATATTACCTTTTTAATAAACCATACATAAAATACACATTAGTAAAATCATTTTACTTATCATCAACCAAAATTTAAAATACAAGTGTGGCATTTCTTTTTTCACTTTGAACTTGAATTTACACGTGAAGAGACCTGCTGAATCTAGGATTTAAAAATATACATATTACAGGTTGTAACTTACAACTCTTAAAAAAATAGGAGAAAAGTTAAAATTAGTTTAGTTATATCAATCCTATGAAAAGTATATTGGAATTTTCAGTAATTTTGGTAGGGTAAGAAAAATTATATATACAGTACAACCTCTATAAATTAATAATATTGGGACCATGAAAATTATTAATTTAGAGAGTTATAAATTAATCAATAAATTAATTTAAAGAGTATTTTGTTGATTTCATAATATAAATTCATTTATATAAATATAACTAATATACATGCATATATAGTCATTGTTTTTAATATTTAAACTATTGGCTAATTAAATGAAATTTAATCCTAATCACTTATATTTATGTTCATTGTAGTAGAACTAAATACATATTCAACGTATAATGATGGAGGGAACTACTATATGTATAAACAACGTATAATTTTATTAGATTTTTCATAATAGATTCCTATTTTACTAATTAACAAGTTGGTCAGCCCGCGCTAGCGCGTCAGACGTCTTTGAATTTAGTTTTTTAGAAATTTTTTTATCACGGTCCTCATAAACATCAGCTTTGTCAATCAATGTCAAGAAACAAAGAGCCAAGAAATTGTTCGTGAGAATAGTTGATAAAATTACATCTTAATGATACTAATTATTACGAAAATAGACATAGTGTAGGGGGCAAAGAAAGTTTAAGAAACTAATCGAGGGACTATTAATGACACTATTTATTACTAAAATAGTCAATTACCAAAATAGGGCAGGGGGAGAGAAATTGTAAGAAACTAATTGAGGTCATTCTTAGTAATTAACCAAGTGAGAAGAGACATAAAAGGACAAAAAAAGTTCAAACCAAATCTCCTCATCGAACCTCAATAGGGGCCTTTAGTAATTTAATTGGGTGTTTCAAATAATATGTAGTATATATTGTCTTAGTTATATATGTAAATTTTAGAGAATTATTAATTTATAATATTGATTGGACTATATATATATATAAGGGTTTTTATAAAAATTATTATCTTATTATTTTTATGGAAATTACTAATTTTTATAACTGGCCCAAGTTGGAGTCATAGTAAAATATTTTTTTAGAGAGATTATTATTTTATCGAGTATTAATTTATGGAGGTTATATTATAAGTAGTATAATATATTTTATGAGTGAATGGAGTTATTTTTATGTATTTCAATGATTACTTGATTTAATTTTTGTAAAACAACATATTTAATTTCATTTTGAGTAGAAGAATGTTTCCCTTAAATTATTGTAGTATAATTTTTCATAAAAATTAACATTTAAATATCTTAAAGCCAAATTCGAAGATGAATATAATTATCATTAAAAGAAATTGGCAAATTTTTTCTTATATAATTTTATTTTTATATTTCTGATGTCTATAAAAAATTTCTTTACATTAATCTTGATTTTTACGCATCAAGTTAAAGAAAATTGATGGAATGCCAATTTTTTTTAAAAAAATTTCACCTCTTCTCCTTTTTTGTTTCTTTTTTGGCCGGTGGAATGCCAAATTTGTTGTAATTGCAATAGGATATACAATGATTAATGGAGGATAAAAGGGTAATTTGGAAAGAAAGGGGGCCACGTGGAGAGGAAGACAGGGCCATGGGAACAGGGGCAGTTTGGTCACGTGAGAGCATCGGGCGACACGTGTTTAATCAAGAAAATAGACAACGACAAAGTTGAAGATATATATACACACATACAAACATACAATGGGGCCTTTTGCATTAAAGAAAAAGGCAGTTGCCGAGAGACTCAACTCTCCTCTCATTGGCTGCTTTCTTGACCTTGTTTCACACGTGGGGCCCTTTTATTCGTGGAATTACACGCCCCCTTTAAAAATATATTTTTTTTAAAATTAGTAAATTTGTAGTAGTATTATTTTCATCTTAATAGTAATAAATAAATAAAATAGCGGGGGGATTTTGATTGGGTGGTGGGGGCCACAGGGAGAGAAAAGGGGGTGGGGGCGAATCTTCTTTAAAGGCTAAAGCTAAAAAAAAATTGGAAATATTTATAGAGGCTCTGTTGAGTTGACGCGTGTACAGTGAGGTTAGGGAGGAGGGCAAGGATTGGTTGGGTCCACTTTTGTTATCGCATTGCATAAAAAGTCCAATTTCAATCTCAAAAATTAAATAATTTTATTTTTATTTGAATAATAAAAATATAAATATAAATAAAATATAAATGAAAGAGAGGAAAAGGAAATTATTTGGCCAAATGTAAATTGTAAATTGTAAAGTGCTATTACGGTGCCACGGAATGGCACGTGGGACGGACGCGGTGGACCCGCTTTTTTCTTGCCTAACTCTTTGCAATTAGTGCGCTTATACCTTGACGTGGCTTTTCTTGGACCCTTCCCGTTCCCGGGCTTCCTCCACCTCAATTAAGGATTTTCAGCCTTTTTTTTTTATTTTTTCCCCTAATTTTCACTTTTCACTTTTAAATGTCTTTTTTTTTGGCCGAATTCACTTTTAAATATCAAAAGGTAGAGTTATTTGCATTATCATGAGACATACTATTTTATTACACTATTTATATCCAATGGTTGCTATTCAAATCAAACCTATATCCAATGATTATAAATGATAATGTATAAGAGTAGTGTATCCGGGGATAGTACCTATAGCCTTGTCCATATTAAAATTCAATTGATATTTCAAAACAATTATACTAGTAATTTGGTATATGATTGAACAAAATTATTAATTCCGGCAAAAAAAAGAAACAAAATTTGTTAATTGTTTGCTCAATGAATTTCATTATATATATAAGTTAACACCATTACCCCACTACGTACTTAGTAGTACTAGTTCATAAAAAAATTGAAATAAAAATGATTTCTTTTTTTTATTGAAACTCGGAAAAAATAAAACTTCTTCTTTCATGGTTTGCTTGGACTTTAGACATCATAGCAGAGGAGAATCTATGTCTAGGAGACTTATATATGACTAGAACAAGGACATATGAAGATAGATAATTTTATTTCATTCAATTAGGAAATATAGTTTGAAATGGGTTGGATCAGGTGGTAAGCGGTTTATTCCAACTTAAACAGGTTTCAGGTTCGAGATCTTACGTACGCAGCCGTCCCTATTGGTAGATTCACCCACCAAATTCAGGTGCGCAACCCGGGTTGAATCTGGCGGCTTCTTCCAACTTAAACAGGTTTCAGGCTCGAGATCTTATGTACGCAGCCGTCCCCATTGGTAAACTCACCCACCAAATCCAGATGCGCGACCCAAGTTGAATCTGGATTAGTCAGAGCAGAATACAAATATAGCTTGAGGTTAAGAAAAAGTAGTTATATATGTCCTTAAATTACTAAATTAAGGTTTATAGCTCAATCAACGCCGCATTTTCCTTCCCAATTTAGCAATTGTGAGGCAAATCTAACTCTCCATCCCTTTAGTGGAATAATAAAATACATATTGAATTGCTAAGAAATGAATTTCGATTATTAAAATTAAGAACTCGATACTTGCATTTGTGAATGACGGTTGGGTGGTAGACATTAGGAAGTAGACACATATACAAAGAGGGTAACGGATGTACCGAATTTTTTTCACAAATTTAGCTTAGAACTTCAACCATGAGACAACGATATTGATGGATCCTCCATTAAAATTCAGTCCACTCTTGGACAAGGAATACTTAAGGTCATGTTACTCTAAGAACTTAAAACTACTATTTAGTTTTCTTATGTACAAAAAAAAAAAATTAAGAACTCATACTTCATTAAATAGATGATGATGATGTTGTAAGGTCGACGAAAATATGTTGTATATATATAGAGAGAGATAAGTCATTAAGTTAAAAACTTAAAATATTGCTCGATTAGTGTACTAAAAAGAAGGGGGATGATATCGTTTTATTAGCTCTAGTAATTCCCTCTATAGTACTTCATTTGAATTGAAAGTTATGCGGCGAAGACTCCTCAAGAAAAATTGCTATAAGTAATCCAACTCCCCTCATATCCCAAAATGATTTATCATAAGTAAAAGAGGAAGAAAAAGTTGTTTTCTCCCATGTTAAAAACCAAAACAATAAACATAGACAATGATGGAACTGCCTATAGTTCTAGTTCAATGAATTTGACTTGGATTATGAAAATCTAGCCACAAAAAGGAAAAAGTGTCGATACCGACTATATTTCCTTACTTACTAGTGGAGAAAAAACAGGAAGAAACATCCAATTAAAAATTGTAATAATGAAAATGATCATAGATATTATAGAGTATTAATTTCATTAACTAATTAATTATGATAAATTACGTCAACATTACGAACTTATATATGTGTGCGTGTACGCGTGTGTGCATGTTTTGAGCGCGTAAATTTGATTTATTTATTTTCCTTGTGTGAAGGTATTTACTCTTTAGGGAAAATACTCAATAATGGTTGCGTCTTCGAACGGGCATTCCAACAAAGAAAAGAATAATATGGTAGGGCTCAAAAGCAGCCTCTCTTGTAGTTAATTAAAACGGGTCCATAATTGAAAGCAACCTCTCTATCTCTCTCTCTCTCTGCGTAGTCAACAAGCTTGAATTAATCGGCCTAATGTTCTTCACACAAATTTTTGTAAGATTATCTCTTGAATTAGGTTTTGGGTTTGTGATATGGTTTTTCTTAATTTGTATATGATGAATATATATAGCAATATACTTAATTGCCGAAAATGGTTGATCTACATTACATATATTTTAGTTGAAAGATAGTTATTGGAAATTTTTATAAGGAAATACTATACAAAAACTTTATGTAATGCTAAATTGTGTAATCTTTTTCTTAAATGAATTAAGTTAACAATTAAATTAATTATAATTTATAATGTAATTACCATTTTTTGATATTTCACCTTCTTTCGCTACCCGACCAAAAAGGATGCCATAAGATAAACAAAAGGAACTCTTTTGAGTGTGTTGCCATCACTTGTCATAGTAAGGGGACCTAAATTCCTTCTTCTATGGGAGAAGATCAAATCCATTTCATTTTCATATATATATCCATTTGATTATATAGGAAGTATATATGCTTTTATGCTTAAGTTAAACTTATGATCCTTACGGGTGAGTGCAAAATTAGACAGAAAGCATAAAATGTCCCCATGAAACTAATTTAATTAATAGTACTCATTTGCCATTTCATTTTAAATTACAACATTTTTCCAAAATAAGTCTCATGCACATAATTACAGGAACTTATATAATTTGCAACATTATTTTTAGGAGATAATCATAAGTTGAATTTATTACTATTTATATATCGAATATATGATTTAATTCATGAATTCGTTTAGATCAAATATATTATACTATATAGGACATCAAATAATTGGAATTAGAAGATTTTTATTACATGGTTAGGTTTTATATTTTGGGGGCAGACCGTCTAGGAAACAGTTGACCAACCCCTACCCTAAAACATTGAAAAGTTGGTCCCCTATTTTTCCTTGTGTTAACACCAATTTCCACATTGGGAACCTGTTTATTTAAAAATTCAGAGAAAACTAATAAATAAGTATATTTCACTTCATAAATTCCAAATTTCCAATCATGGTGTTGATGATGGGACGCAATGCAATATATCTAAAGAGATATATAGTCTTCAAGTTGTAGACTTCTTGCATCCATATTATTGAAAATTTGGTACGTAAGCATGTATTTTTCTGTTTGATTTTCCCACATGCCGACTTATAACTTTCACCTTTCTTACTTTTTTTTTTGCCTTTTCCCCTCTTTTTTAAAAACACACACAACCAAATTTCATTCCAATCAAACACAAAATCTTTCTAGCTTTTTCAATGGTTTCCTTTATATCTAGTCTTTTTCTTTCCAAAAAGGAAAATGGAATTTTGGAAATAGGAGACAAGCAGCAACAAGAGTGAAGAGTTCCATCCATATATCATAACAAAATAGGAATAATATAGAAAGACAAAAACATTAGAAAAATAAAATAATTAATAAAAGGACAACCAATATTCAATATACCCACTTTTCTTGTATAATCTCCTCGTCATTGTTGCAAATAATCTTTCTCAATTTCAAATTGAATATCCACCTTTAAATAAAGTTTCTAAAAAAACTATGTTTTTTTTGCCAGAAAAAAACTATGTTAATTTTTACTTAATTACATTTTTTTTAGTGTAAATAGGCTAATTTTTATTAATTAAGGAGAGAGATTATAAATATAAGATGGTAAATATCCCATCCAAATTCTTTGATCACCCGCCCTACATTCTGACTTTGCAATATTATGGGCTAAAACATTCGTCCCCCGTTTACTTAATTACTTTAAAGATAACATTGAAAGAGAATTTAATTTGCTTATTATGTATTTTGGTTTATAATTAAGGAAGGGAGGGAGGATGACAGGTTTGAAGTCTACCCTTATATATATAACTTTTTTAACATATCTCTGACATTAGGTCAAGTTAAACGTTTAACAACAACAATATATATAATAATAATAATATTATAAGTAATAGTAATAAGATAAATGTTCAATTTGGAACAAAGTTATGCCATTTAATTTAACAAATACTAAAAGGGAAAAAAAGAAAGTGATAGAATATTCAATTACTAAATTAAAGACATAGGAAGTTTGGGGGGGTTCTTATAGTATGATGTGATGTGTACCACTTTATGTTTGTTTTGTGCAATCCCATAGTCGTAGATTCCATTAAGGGAGCATATATATCTGTACGGAATGTACTAGGATATTGTAAACTAAACTATAGTACTTAATTATAGTGATTTAGTAATTAATTAGTATATATAAATTTAATCTTAATAAAGTGAGTTAATAGCGACTTAATGAAGAAATCCTTTCAACTAATATGGGGGAAAAGAAATACTACATGCATGAAAGAAAATCAAGTGAAAGTTACTTATTAGGGGGTCAATGTCATGGAAAATGGTGGGAATTAAAGCTTTAGATAATTGCTTTGAGATTCCGAAATAAGAGGAATATAAGGCCCCCTTTTAAAAAAAAAAACATTAATTGTTTCCTTAATCAAATCATTACATATATGAAAGCTGAAGCATATAGAATTATCGATTTAATATCATAAAGTAATAAGGGGAGGGGGCCAAAAAAATGAGAGCAAAATTGGCATTTTAATTATATATATATATTGAAGAAATTATACTATTATATGAGTATTATTTAATGTATGACTTAGATGACTGTCAATATAATACCAGGTGCTTCTCCATGTATATGACAAGAAAAGGACGTTGTCACTTTTCATGGTACCATGCAAAAATTCAGTGTAAAAATAAGAAATAAAAAACAATTAATGCAGAGGTCTAAGGACATAAAAATGGGTAGATGTCTAAAGTCTAATTTACTTTCAATCATATATCCATCTAATAAGTTATTTTAGAAAATTTAAGTACATAATTTTTTGTTCATAATTTAAGTACATAAAAGTGAACATGAATTTAATAATTTAAGTACATAGTAATTTTTTTTTTTGGTCTAATATTGAATAAAATATAATTTTACCGTTAGAGTTACAGTTAGACTCCAAAAATTGGGTGACAAAAGACTCCTCAGAAAATGTACTGCATGTATCAGTTTTCTAGCAATCACACACACAGAAACATCAAACATCAGTACAGTTAATTTAGTTGCTGCAGTCAAAAAGAGAATCCATTTTAGCAAAAAAAAAAATAAAGCTTTTAAAAATCTCTATAGCCAATGAGAAAACTGATTTCAGATTATATATAGATCCTTTAATTAATTATATTATATTACTCACAAGAAGAGACTTATATATATCAGCACGTACTCTTTCAGGTAGAGTTTTTATCATAGCTTGCCTTTTATGGCAGCAAATGGTTGAGAGAGGAGCTTTCACTAGGAGTGGAACTGATTTTAAAGGACTTAAAGTTAATGAATCTTTCTCTCTATATATATCTGACAAAAATATTAAAGTGAAAAGTTAATTCTCTCCCAACTCAAGCTTTCACTTTTCATGGAAGAATCCTAAGTAGCATATATATAGCATTATATATAGACACAAGAATTTGGGTTTGTAGTCTCCATTGACATTTTATTGTTAGACATACTTTGAGTTCGAAAAATCCATAAGTGAAGGTTCAGTAGATCCATTAATTAATTTTCGGAGGCGCGTAATGTTAATGATTTACTCTGATCTTAAAAATATTTAATTTGTTCCTAAACTTTAGAAAAAAAAAGAAGAAGCTTATCATCATTAGTACATTTTTTATATAGTTTGGCCATAAGTTTAAAGAATGTGTTTAATTAGGGTTCAAACATAAATGTGACATTACATATATATAGTTGGGAAGAAGAAAAACTCAGTCCTATTAACATCATTAACCTCAAAAAGCCTGTCACTGCCTCTCATTCTTATACTAGAACTACTATAATTGTTACTGATGTTGATAGCAAAGTTTGTTTGAGAAAAATATAGGTAGATTTTGAGGTTCAGAGAGAGTTACTTATTAATTAAATAGCTTTCCCTTGCTTCCTCTAGCTAGAATCTTCTTGGATTTCATTCTTTTTTTTTCTTTTCTTCTCCATCAAGGGTCAACTTCTCTTATCCTCTTTTGATAAATTAATTATTATTAATGTTACTATCTATAATGTTTTTTCTTTTGTTGCTATTGCTACCAACTGATGACACCTTCATGTTTTTATAATATCTTTGGTTTTTTTTTCTTTTAAGAATCTCTCTTTGGAGCTAGCTAGTCTTGAAAAGGTTGCTTTGCTTAGGAAGATGAAGACAGATCAATTATAATATAAAAAAATTGGAAATTGGAGAAGATAAATTAACAACTTAAAGTTAGGAATTGACACATATATATAGCATATAAATTTTCTCTTTTGTGTGTAATTTTCAACTATACTAAATTATTAATTTTGTTTATAAAAGGGTTTTAGTGCATGAAGAAACTTAATATAAGTTGGCCCTACATAGATGGAAGCACTTGATTCAAAAATTCATATTATATATTATTATAAATTGCATATTTTTCTATTATGACCCCACAATTTTTGTTTTGTTTCATTATTGATCAAACTATTTACACTTGGCTCTTGGTAGAATTCAAGTTTTTTATACTTTAAATTCAGAAAATTTCATGCAGATAAATAATGGGTTTTTTTCCCTTTAAAAAATTTATATTAACATATATAAAAACAAAAATGTAGTAGAATTTGTGTGCTAGTACTAGTATTAATTTCATTTTGTATTTAACTTTTTTTCAAGCATTAAAGTTGGTGTTATGGTGGTTGGTTCTCTGTTCCTTAGCAATTTAATTGCTTTATCTTCAAACTCTGGCATCCAACCACACAAAAATAAAAAGAAGAAATTAAAAAGAGAAGGAAAAAGAAAAAAAAAATACCCCCCAAAATAATTTTTAGAAAAACACTAAGAAAAAGACAAAGAGATATTTAATGTTCAATTGAGGACTAGGGCCCTCCACCCTCTCTGTTCATCATCATCATCTTCTTCTTTTTTTCTTTTTTTAAAAAATTTTTATAATAAATTACTCATAATTTCCATTTCTTAATTAAGCTTTTGTGGAAGGAGACGTTTCCTCGTTTTTCAGCTGTTTGTAATCTTCTGACACACAAAAGAAAAAAATTCATTATTATAATTATATATATATATATAAATAGTAGTATATGGTATAAACTATAAACCCTATATATTTTTACACAAAATGATTTCAGAACAGAAACAATATAATCTTTCCCTTTGTTTCAACTGCAGAAAATAAAAAAGAAAAGTTGGGTTATGAATCAAAGTGGCATGGCTGCATCAAATGATTTGAAAAGGGTAATAAGGGAGAGTCAAATCAGAGAAGTTCCCCTGTTTTGATGTATTCGCAGGTACAAAGCTAAAAAGCCATAAAAAAGAAAGCTAGAGAAGCCAGGCAAAGGCAGGGGCCAAACAGGGCAGAGTGTTCGTTCTTCTGAATTTTGGATAACAACCTTTCACTTCCCCACCAATTTGTCCAAAAGCTAAGCCAACAACACAAATATGTACATTTCATGATTTTACTTCCTACTATATATCTTCTTCTTCAATTCCTTGTTTCTTTGAAAGTGAAATGTATTGTAGTATGTTTTTCTTTTTTGTTCCTATAATAATAACTTGAAAAGAAAAAAAAATTATATTAAAAGTTTTTGAAGATGAAAAAAATTGGTCATAAATCTATGGATAATGAAGTGAATAAAGATGGGTATCTTTTTCTCAGCCCTTTTTATATAAACCCCATCTCTCCCTTTCTTTCTTCCCTTCTTTTTTGCCCTTTTCAGTGAGGGAAGTTGCAGAGATTTCTGAGTCTGACAAAGGACTAACTTCTTTTCTTGAATGGAAAAAAAAGAAAAAAAATATTTGATCATCAAATCACAACTTCCAACTGAAATTGATAGATAGATCATAGATCATATATATTCAGATAGGTGGGTTTTGTTTTTAGAGCAGTAAATGGCTTCACTTTCTCTTTAGTCTTTAGGCTATAACTATAACAATAACTATAAATCATTAGCTCTTTTTCTTTCTCAATTTTCTTGTTCTAAGCTAAAATAAAAACCCAAATCTTCTTTTTTTTTTGGTTGCAGTGTAGATGATGATGAAGCACGTGCACACTCAGATTACCATCACACCAGGTACCCAATAATATTATTATTAACTATTACTATAATCAATTATGTTCCTTTCTTTCTCTCTCTCTTTCAATTTCTCAGTACCTTGATCCCTTTTCTCTCCTATATATAAAAACCATAGCTTTCTTCCATATAACTCTCCCTTTCCCTCTTCTTCTTCTTCTTCCTTAATTTTCATGGTTTCAAGCTCTCTAAAGAAAAGAGGACTACTATTATGAAGTAGCAGAGAAAAAACAGACAAGTAAACATGGCTTGTTTTCAAACCTTGAACCAATCACAATTACTTGTATGTAAACTTTGTGGGGTCATAACTTCTTTTCTTTCTCTTGATTTTTCCAGGATCCACCACTTGATCATCTCAACTCCATCATCAATATCTTCATTTTCCCATTTATCCCTTCATCACCTATAATACTCTAAAAGTCTAAACCAAAAAAACCCTCTTTCCAATTTTCTCTCCCATACCATAATTCTTCATCAAAACCAAGTCTTTCAAATGGGTTGATTTCAATTTCAATTCAAACACTCTGGATTCATAGTGAAGAAATAATAATACTACTAATAATAAGGTACTAATAAACATGTGTAAGTTTGGTGTTCTAAGTATATATATATATATATTATTATTGTGATTGATCATTGATGTTATGGTTATGGATGGATCATTTTATTTTATTTTATTTTTCTTATTTGTGCTTATGCAATAAGTGCTAATCTATGTATGCTTTCGTCTTTCTTTCTTTTTTTCTCTTTTCAGTGAAGTGAAAGCACAGAAAATAACATAGATTTTTGCAAACTCTCGTGAAAACAAATAAACATCAATCCGATGGCGACGTACTTTCATGGGAACCCTGAAATCCAAGCACCTGACGGTCTTCAAACCCTTGTACTTATGAACCCTGCCTATGTTCAATACTCCGACACCCCTCCTCCACCGCCAAACAACCTCGTTTTCCTCAACTCCAACCCTGTCACCTCTCCTCACGGCGCTCCATCTCCCCACCACACTCAGCAATTCGTCGGCATCCCTCTCCAGGCCTCGGCCTCCTCCGGCGCCACCCAAGACCCTACTTCCCACGACATCTCCCCCTTGCATGGCCTCGTCCAGCGCGTCCATTACAACTTGTACAACCCTATTGACCCTTCTGGAGGAGCGCGTGACACTCCACGCGCTCAACAGGGGCTCTCTTTGAGCCTTTCTTCTCAACAGCAGCCCGGTTATGGATCGCAGGCTCAGGCGGTTTCCGGTGAGGATATCCGTGTTTCAGGTGGGTCGGCTTCTTCGGGTTCCGGGGTGACTAATGGTGTGTCTGGTATGCAAAGTGTGCTTTTGAGCTCAAAGTACTTGAAGGCTGCTCAAGACCTTCTTGATGAGGTTGTTAATGTTAACAATAGTGGGATTACCAAGGCTGAATTTGCTAAAAAGGGTAGTGGAAATAATAGCAATAGCAGTAAGGCTATTGGAGAGTCGCCGGCCGCCGGAGATGGCTCCGGTGGTGGTGAGGCTGATGGGAAGCGCCCTGCCGAGCTGACCACGGCCGAGAGACAGGAAATTCAGATGAAGAAAGCTAAGCTAATTAGCATGCTTGATGAGGTATGGTGGCAAATTATTATATTGATAATTATCATATACTAATACTATGTGTATATATAGAGTTCTATCGTATGTGTTTTGGTAGGTTTGGTTTGATTTTTTGAAAGTGAAAGTGTGTAAGAAAATAAGTTTTGTTTCTTGGGAAAGTTGTGTTTTTCAAGGAAAATATTGTTCTAATTATGGGGGAAATTAAGCCAAAGTCTTTATCAAATTGAGTTGGATGATATAATAATAGCAAAAGAATCATGAAAACCAATATGATGAAAGTTACTTTCATTGAGTCATGCAACACAAATTTTAATAATTTTCAGCTTAGATGTCAATTTTTCAAAAAGAAGCTAAAGTCTATGGATTTTTCCTTGAAACTGAAAAACCAAGTTTGATTTGGACTTCAAACTTGTGTTTCAAGTTCTTGAAATCTGGTTTTCAAGATTGAATTTCAATGTTCTTCAATAGTAATCTTTAATTTTCACCCATTTTTCCAGGTTGATCAAAGGTACAGGCAATACCATCACCAGATGCAGATTGTAATCTCCTCATTTGAACAAGCAGCTGGAATTGGCTCTGCTAAAACATATACAGCTCTTGCTTTGAAGACGATTTCAAAGCAATTTCGGTGTTTGAAAGATGCCATAACTGGTCAAATTCGAGCTGCAAACAAGAGTTTAGGTGAAGAAGATTGCCTAGGAGGGAAAATTGAAGGATCAAGACTTAAGTTTGTGGATCATCATCTTCGACAACAGAGGGCACTTCAGCAATTGGGAATGATCCAGCATAATGCTTGGAGACCCCAAAGAGGTTTACCAGAAAGATCAGTTTCTGTTCTTCGAGCTTGGCTCTTTGAACACTTTCTCCATCCGTAAGTATACATGTTTTCAATACCCAAATTTGAAAAGATTCCTTCAAAAGTTCCTAAATCCGGAATTCTGAAATTCCTTGATTTGCATTTCAGGTATCCTAAAGACTCAGACAAGCACATGCTTGCAAAGCAAACAGGGCTTACTAGGAGCCAGGTAAAGTCTGAATTCTGTTTTTTTTTTTTTACCCCATCCGGTATATGGTTTTGGTGGGCGAGTCTACCAACAGGGGTAGCTGCGTACGTAAGGTCTCGAACCTGAGTCCTGCTTAAGCTGGACTGGTGATTGAGCTGGTCGAAACACCATCCCTACTCAACATCGAACAAGCCGCTTACCACTTGATCCAACCCCGTGTTGGTCTAGATTCTGGTTTCTGTAGCATTGTTTTGTTTTGTCCCAATTGTTGCATGTCTAATTCCAGGATGGATTTTGTATGATAATTTAGGTGTCTAATTGGTTCATCAATGCTCGAGTTCGGCTTTGGAAGCCAATGGTTGAAGAGATGTACATGGAGGAAATCAAGGATCAAGAACAGAATGGTTCAGAGGACAAAACAGCAAGCAAGAGCCAGAACAATGAAGATTCAACATCCAAATCCACTGCACCAGACAAAACCCTTGCAAATGAGAAGAGTTTCAACTCCAAACAGGACAACAATGCTTCTTCAATGTCCATTTCCACCGGACCAACATCTCCCATGGCAGGAAACATCCGAAACCAGTCAGGATTTTCCCTCATGACATCAGAATTGGAAGGAATAACCCAAGGAAGTCCAAAGAAACCAAGGAGCAATGACCTGTTGCAGTCCCCAAGCAGTATAAATATGGATATTAAGCAAAATGAGGCAAACAATGAAGTTTCAATGAAGTTTGGGAAAGATGGGTATTCATTCATGGGAACCAATACTAATTTCATGGGAGGATTTGGTCAATACCCAATTGGAGAAATTGGAAGGTTTGATGCAGAACAGTTCACTCCAAGGTTTTCAGGTAATGGTGTTTCCCTTACTCTTGGCCTTCCACATTGTGAAAACCTCTCCTTATCAGCAACTCATCAGAATTTTCTCCCAAACCAAAACTTGCAAATGGGAAGAAGGTTGGACATTGGTGAACCAAATGAGTTTGGTGCAATAAACCCTTCCAGCCCTCACTCTTCTGCTGCATATGAGAGCATCAACATTCAGAACAGAAAAAGGTTCGCGGCGCAATTGTTACATGACTTTGTTGCCTGATGAATATGAAGCAATTTGGATTCAACAAGGCTAGAGGAAATGGTTTTAGGGGGGTCCTCTTTCACTATTTCTTGCTCTTCTTATCTTCATTTTTCTGTCCACTAGGGAACAAGGAAAATGCATATGGTAGTGTAAAGAAAGAAGAAAATTTACCTAGTATAGGTTTATACTTTGCATAGAACAATTGGAGTCCTTAGACAGCTTTAGGATCTCAGCATATATTTGAGGATTGTATATTAATTTTGTAAGTTTTGGGGATAGATGGATTGATATGATCATAAAATGTTAGTTACTTGGGTATACTGGTATATCAAATTTTAGTCAATTTGGGTGTGAATGTAGTATTTTTCATCAAATGGATGAGGCAAAATTTCACTAATTCTAGCTCTTTGCTTATGTTATATTGATTGCTAAGAACACAAATAAAATTGGGTTATTGGAAATAGAACTTTCTGCTGGCTATTGCATTTTAAATGCAGACTTTGCTGCAAAGTGAATTCACAAAATTGCATGGTAGACTTGAAGATAGAAACATTTTGAATCATGAACACTGTATACAGAGTTGATTAACATCAAGATTTCAAATTGATTAAAGTCAGCCGAAGTTTACAAAATATAGTATATTATATGGCTTGAAGATAAGGGTTGTTGTTTCTTTTCATGAATTGGAAAGCTTAAAAAGAGGAGGGAAAGAAAAGATTATGGCTGAAAAAAGTCAAGCATAAGACAAAAGTGCAGCATTAGTCCATCAAGTTGTGGGGGGATTTAGAAAACTATGCTTTTATTAAATACACAAGGGAAAAAGAGAAATAATAGTAGTATTTTTTATTGGGATTAAATAACTTTATTTGAATTCAATTGGCTAATTGCTCAAATAAGGGTCTAACGTTTGCCAAAATACTCAAATAAGGGCCCGATCTTTTAATTTGGCCAAATTAGGCCCTTATTTGAGCAATTAGCCAATTCAATTTTAAATCTTCTCTGTATGCATGGAATGATCAACTCTTAACTACTACTGAAAAATGTTTAAATCTACCCCTTCACTCCCATAAATCTCACTCTGTTTCTTAAAATTCGAAAAAAAAAGGGCTCTACGTGGTTGGCGATGGCTGTAGCTATGGAATCTATCATTCTCTATGCTCCATTTTGCAGATAAAACAAAGCAACTTTCTGCACTTTTATCATTTTATATCTTTTTGCCACTATTCATAATAAAATTGAGTTTGCAGCTTGAAATTTCTCATCCATTGAGCTATATGCAGATGCCTAAGTTAGTTTCCCCTTTGTAGTTTGTACTAGCTACTTTTTGAGAACATTTTTGAGTGCAAATTGCAAAAACAATAGAGTAAAGAAGAAACAATAAAAAACCATAATGCCCAACAAATACTTTCTCAAAAGTTCTGCTCAAGCAAGATTTTTATATAAAATCAGTCCTGCACAAAACTAAAAATCTGATTGCACAAGTCCAGCAGCTGAATTTGTAAACATCGATTTCGATTTCAATGAGATTAATCACCTCCGCATTTATACAATTATAGAGGATCTTGCATTGCATGATTTACAGCCAAAAAGAAAATCTAAAAGTTTCACATCAAACCAAACCAAGAGCAGTAAGTAGCTGCTGATACCTTGGACATCTCTTCATTTCAATGAGGCTTCCCTTTCAAAACCCAACACTAACCTGATATATACAAGGAAACAAAAAAAAATGACAGAAAGCTTGAGTGCTTAATCTTTGACTAAGCAAGTGGTTACTGAAGCAGAGCCTGAACAAAATGAGAGAAAAGGGTCAAAGTGTGTTAGTCATATGATGTTCACCCGCTAAAAATGACAGTCTTCGCTTGGCAACCTTGGACCTGTAACACCACACCTCAAATGCCTCGGTTAGGTCTGGATACTGTACATGCTCATTTCCTAACCATTCGGTCAAAATCTCAGCTTGGTCTGTAGATGGCAATGCAAGTATTATGGAAACAAATGTAGACTCCAATGACTGCCAAAGTTCACTATCTATTTTGAATTCCAAACAGTCATCATTAGTTATAATAGAATCAATGAGAGGTTTTGTAACCCGCACAAATGGCAGCCAGAGTTTGACCATGTGAAGCCGCTTGGTGGTTGGCAAAATAACAGTGCCATATCCTATTGCCTCTAAAACTTTTGCCACAACCTCAACAACCTTCAGCTTTGCCTTAGTCTCTTCAACTGCTATACTTGATTGCATGACTTTGACTATTTTATCGGATACATCCACCCAACTGTTAACAAATTCCCTCATAATTTCCAACTTTGTCAACAACTGACAAGCCCACGAAAAGTCCGCTAAATAGGACTGAAACAATTCCATCTTTCCTGCCTCACCAGCTGCTTCTGTGGGCTCACATGATAAAGCTTCTAACAGATTGTTAAATCTGGAAAACAGTCTGCGTACACAATCTTTTACCTCAGATTTGATGTCATCATCAGCAATTAATAGAGGGGCATCATCATCTTCAGTTACCATGTACTCAAGCTGCTCTTGGGCTGAAGACTTAAGATCATTCATCAGAGATGGTGGTGATGACATGGCAAACTGAAGAGTTGAGATAAAAATCCCACGTATAGCTGATGGGTTGACTGGTTGGAGACGGGCAAGAATTGGCTCCACTTGAGAACCCAAGCCAGGTATGATTTTTATAATCTCTTCCTCCTCGGACTCTTCCCAAGGGACTGCTTCCAAGTAACTGACACAAGCAGTAACAATTTTTGGGCACCCAAGTTCAATGGCAACCCGGAGAATACCAATGGCATTTTTTACACCATTCCACAAGTCATCAACTGAGCCATCTATAACAACATAAAGAAGGCGCAGAACATTGACATGGTGATCGAAGTCTGACTCCTGGCAGTAAACCTCGACACAATTGCGTGAGTCAAGGATCTGACATGTTGGCCAATTCTCAGAGAGGCGGTCAGCAAAGTATTTGCTCTTCTCTACAAGGATGTTGGAGTGACAATATATCCACTCATCACGCCCATCTTGTGTTCGTAGCCTTACCACAACATCACTGGTTGATCGATCACCTATTGTGCTTGGAGCATCCATTTTATGTTCCCTAAAACAAGAGGGAAGGAACATAGATAAGAGAATAGAAACAGCCAATAACTAAGAGGTCGCTGAATAGTTGAGTCAAAGAAAATGTAATAAAAGAACATAACGTCAACAAGAAATCCATGGTATTAACTTGTTATTAAGTTTCAAGCATTGTATTACGACCAAACTAATTAAAGCTATTACTTTGACCAAACATGGATTCTATACAAGGATGGATTAATATACCAGCTAACATTTTTGGATGAAGTGCCACAGTGTCTCCACATACACTGATTATTTAAAATAATTGAACAATGAGAAAGATCATTTTCAGCTGCACTAGGTTTAATTTGGTGGAAATAAAAGATTCAGCATTGCAGCAAAAAATTAACATGATGTCAAAAATGAGTCGGTAGGAATACTTACAAGTGCGTCCTTTGAAGCATGGAGCACTAACAATTGTGACTTGATGCATTATGCACCTATATAGATAAACAATAACCTAAAAGACAAATAAGTACTAAAAAAAAATATTACAAACGAGCGCAATTCAGAAATTTCCTAGCAACAGAGCCTTAGAGCAAATTGTACATTGTAGAGTTATTCAAATGATAAATTCACAACTTCATATCATAGGCTAACAGTTGCAAACATGGAGTAACTTGACTGAAGTTGAACCACATAAAACTTTCTAATATCGTCTAACTCTGCTGATGACTAAAAGGTCCATTGAATCATTCACCATGTTTATCAAAGACAAATTAGCCATAAATGCAACTACTTAACTGAGCTAAATTGTCAACTCTAAGCAATGAATGGAAGTTCTAAAAAGCTTTCAACAGTAATACAGCTTACCACTATGAAAGGGCAATTATTAAAGAACAAACCGAAATTTAATTTTCCAAAGAAATCAAGTACTACTATCTATAAATGGGACCAAAAAGCAATTAAAGTTTCTTGGCTGCTCATTCATCAGGAAAAGGACTGAAACAAATTACTCTAAAAATGGCTCTTATTTACAAAACGAAAATCAAGATACCCAGTGAGCAAAACATTAGCTGGAAAAATTATATGGCAATATGAGACATTCATTTCAAGAACTCAATAATGCTCCATTTTCTTTCTCCATCAACAAAATCACAATTTAACACCCCAAAAAACAAGCCTATCCTTATAGAGTATGACACTAAATTCCTCTATAAGATAAACCCATTTCGTAATTCTGTAAATTGAAAGCTTGAACTAAGGCAAAAAGAAACTAAGGAAGAAGCTCAAATGGATTAAACCCAATTTAACCTCAAAATCTTGATTGTAAACACAAATATAGTTGGTTATCTAAAATGGGTAGCTGATTAAATAAGAAAAAGAAATAATGGGAAACAAGAAAGACCCGATTGAAAATGGAAGGAAAGAAGCTGAAAAAGAATACCTTCTCTTTTGCTTTGAAGTTGCATTAGCAATAGACAAGGAAGGATACAAAGCCTCTCCTCTGTTCTTTCTTTTACCTTTTTTCCCTTCAAGGAGTTTCTCTATCTTTCTGAGTAGAAAGGTTGGAAACTTGGGAAGTAAATTGAGGGATTGGGAATTTGAGAGATGTACCTGGGCTAAACTTCTGAAGCCATTGCCCAATTAAATTTATTGGACTTAAAAGAAAATATTTGGGTTGGGTTTCTTCATGGGCTTTCTGTTCAACCCATTTCTTAGATTTGGTTTTTTTAGATCTTTTACTATCAATTTTATTGCTGAGTATGTCTTATATATAAACTAAAAGGCCATTGGGCATTTGACCTGGTGGTACAGTGCTGGACTCTTAATTTCAGTATATCTAGACCATAAGGTCTTGGGTTCTACTCTCACGAAATGTGAGTTTTCTTTGTAATTTATTTGTTTGTGTATTTAGTATATTGGTAGTTATAGATGAAATTAGAGATTTGGCAATCCTATTTGATTTATGTGCGTTTCAATTTGTAAATAGGGAAGCCAATGTATTAGCACATTCTCTAGCTAAGATTGAGTTGGATAATCGTGTGGTGCGGGACTATTCCTCCCGGCTTTTGTGATCTCTGATTATTGATTAATGAAAGTGATTATTTGATTTAAAAAAACTAATTACAGAGTATTTGTAAATTGTAAGCATAATTTTAAGTCCCGAAAGGGCACATGCATCCCAGTGGTTTAAGGTCTCGAGCTCGAATTATGGCATGGGTATGGTGGAATTTGGGATAGGAAATGTTACCTCGTATTGTGTTGTATATTTCAATATTATATTCATGAGTAGCAAAAAGTAAAAGTAAAATAATTTTAATTTTATTAACGTGAATATGAAATTTGATGAACATAATACCAAATTCAAAATCATATATATTTGGGTGACTGAACAAAGAAAAAAAGAAAAGAAAAATTATATTACTTAGGAATTTAAATGTTTTAACATTATAAATCCAAATCTTGTAGAAAAATTCTATTATTATACTATAATAATAAAATAATATATATAATAATTTTAAATTTTCTTTCTATATGTAATATTTTTTGGTACATATATATACAAATAATTCTCTTCATGTCTTTTTATCTATATCTATATCTATACTATATTAAAAAGTACGTTCACCTGTAAAACTTTTGAATCGCCTATTATACCCTTATTTGTCAAATATATTTCTATACTGTCATTTAGATTTCTATATTATTTATTTATATTTATTATTCACATTTACCGTATATATCTTAATTAATATAAATTACTAATGAAATTTAATTTGATTAGCAATTATTACCTACCTAGACTACTACTCTTGCTATATGAAATTTAATTTGATTAACACTACTCTTACTATACAATATAATATAATATAAAAAATTAATTAACAATATCCTTATCAATTATTTTGTTTTCTTTTTACCGAATATCCCAGCCTTATAATTTATAATGTAAAGTCGGATAAATTCAATATTTTTATAATTATTTTATTTTTATCATTTTAATTTAAAATTTTATTTTTACCATTTTATCATTTTTCATTAAAAACTTGGATATATTTAAATTTTTTAATATATAGTTTTATTCTACTAAAAATTCTATTTTTATTGAATTAAATTCAATATTTTTATAATTATTTTTTTTACCATTTTAATTTAAAAGGTTCTTGTGATTGATATGTTTCTATTTGATATATAATATAATATATTCTGATTAAAATTTATTATTTCCCTAATATGCAATTATTTTATTTGACTTATAAATTAGTTATTTTATTTTGTTAATATTTTTCTTTTTGTGCAATAATTTATTTTGTTCCTTTTATGGTAAAACCCTATGTATATACAAATGGGCGGGGCGAGTTGGATTTGGGTTAGGTCTGCTTCGGGTTAAGGAAATTTCTGGTCATACGGGTTCGGTTAATTTTCGGTTTCGAGTCGGGTTAGGTTCGGATCGCTCATGTGTCGGGTCATTTGGGTTTGGGTCAATTCTGGTTCGAGTCTTTTTCCGTGTCGGGTAATATGGTTCGGATAATTTCAGGTTTGAGCTCCGGGTCATTTCAGGTTCGTATCATTGAGGATTCGAATCATTTCGGTTTCGGATTGGACGGATTTTTTTGGTTAAATAAGGTTGAATCAAGTTTAATTTTAGGCGGTTAGGTCAGTTACCCGCACTCGGATCAAATTTTACCCGCTCTAATAATAGGATTCTTTAGGATAATTTTAGTAATATGCTTAAGATTTTAATTTTCATTTAATTTAAATATATTAGGTCACGTACAACGAACGTGAAAATGAGAACTAGTAAATTAAAATGTACATACTAATGCTGGTTGTGTTGATTAAGTGGAATGATCTCAATGCTTACTAACTTAGTAAGGTATTCGGTTCAAATGCAAATTAATTAAATAAACACTATGAAAACTTATGCTTGTTTGGAATCCAATGTAATCAATCATAACCAAAATATAAAAAGGAAAAAAATGTTTATATGTGATGATTAATATTTAAGATAGACACTCCACATATATAGGTATGATAATTAAACTACTCCTGATAAAAAAATATGAGCACGTATAGTCGTATACTAAAACAAATTGAATCAAACAAGAAATTAACCAAAAGTAAGAAGCTTCAAAAGTCAAAACCTAATTAGAGACAAACGAGAAAAAATAAGAAACAATTGATTGGAAAAGTTGATTACTATTAAACGGGCGTGCATCTTAATTCGTTTATGATTAATTTACTAGTTTATAATAAACTTCTTAGTTCTTATAATCATGTTCAAAGGTCTTGAGAAACGAACACAATAAAAATATTTCAAAATCGACCAACAATTAGCTAGAATAAAGAAACTTCGCTGTGTCAAGAATACAAAATGGAATCTTAATTGAATGAGTAGTTGTCGACCATATGTTTTTGAAAGAGTACATTTATACTTTTCCCAGAAATTAGACTTCGATGGTCCAATTAATATATAAAATTATAAATGCTGAATGAAATGGGAGAGATGTCAAATTAAAATATTTTTTTATATCCATTAAAAGTTGGCAAAATTAAATTTCAAGTGCTGAAGGAAATTAAATGGTGGTTGCTACAGCTAAAAGAATTGACGGATATTGATCTTTTCTGGTAAAACATGGAGTACTTTGATAAAATGGCAACATGTGTGATAGGTTTAATATTGAATAAGTGTTTCACGAGAAAAGCTGTCTTTACCAAAAATATCTTGCTTGGCATTTGACAATGGCAATGCTTGAAGTTTCTGCTATACATACCATATCAATGGTACTCATTCGTGAGTGTAGAAATAAAAAGGTAGTTTATATTGATTTTCTTTTTTGGTATATTTAAATTGATAGTTTTTTTTAAATGATATAAATAAAAATTAAATATCATATATATCCTTGATGGTTTTATTTCTGAATGGGTAGTTATTAATTTTGGTTTTTAATGTTTTAAAAACTAAGTTTGTCTTCGAATCAACTCGTGAGACAAATTCTGGTTCTCACATAATAATTAGTATAGATATGGTATAAGAAAAATTAATAATTAATATAGAGACTTAAATTAAATTTTATTTAGGATAATTATTTGATATATTGTTAGTATAAATTATGACTCGTACAAGCACATGTTAAGGAGTTGATTCATTTTCATCTCTTAATTAATTTTGTATTTAAAATTCAAAACTATTCATTAAACAAATACATGTCAATCTTTTAACGTCTCATGTATAGTCTCCTAAACTCCACGTGTATAGTATCTTCCATTAAGTATAATTAAAATTATACTCCCTCTGTCCCTAATTATAAGTTTCTTTTTAGTCAACCAACATCAAACTTTGACCAATGATTTATAAAAAAATATATAAAATTTAATTTAAAAAAATATGTGTTCAAAATTTGTAATTTAAAGTTTATAAGTGTTATTTTTAAAAATTATATTACTTTATATATTTTTTATAAACAATGGTCAAAGTTTGGTTTGGTTGACCAAAAAGAGACTTATAATTAGGGACAGAGGGAGTATATAATAAGATCTTACCTATATATTAAAATTATCCCCAAACTGCTATATACTCAGCATTTGACTTTTCTCATTCTGACATTTTTCCAAAATTAATTGGTTGGATAGATTGATTTTACAATTAATATTTTCATTCACCCAAAATAATATAATATGTAGTATTAGGATAATATTGAATTAATGACTCTCCTTTTATTTAAGATTTTCTCTCATCCCAAAATTAAAAATCTTTTTATCTGTGACATTTTTTCTTCTTAAAGTTAAAATATTTTTTGTGTGACTATTGAAATAAAAATAAAAACCTGACGCGAATGCGCAAGAATGATATCTAGTAAATTATTAATATTAAAGAAAAAATTATTAGATTGTCGACTTCCATGATGTTAATCATTTCACTCAATAATATCTTGTATCTATCCCAAAAAAATAATAGCATCATGTCATTCAAAAGTCCATGTCAACACGTAAATGTTGTCCTAATATAAATTAGGGTTCTTCTCTGATATGTTTCTTCACATATTCTTCCAACTTTAATTTCTCTCTCACAGTAACAATTCCATAATATTACTAATAATTAATCCTAAGGCGATGTTCAGTAGAATTTTGATTTTTTGTGGTTACTGACTGTATTCTTTATTTGTTTTTGAACCAGCATATCAAAATGAATAATATTATGTAAGAAAAATCATTTGTTAAAACAAAATTTAAATTAATTACCTTCACAAACAGATATTATGCATAATTAATTACTCCCTCAGTCTCATATTATATATCTCTTTTGGGTCAAAATTTCCTAATTTTGACCTTTAATTATAAAAAGATTATATAAAAATAAATTTTAAAGATTATGTTTATTTTTCTCCCCGCGCAGACGCGTTGGATTTTTATGTTTATGATTGAAACTGAGTAATTTCAATTCTGAGTAAAATTTTATCTTATGTAATAATAGCAATTAAGTTAAATGGATGTAAATATTGTTAGAATTCTAATGTCTAAAAAAAAAATAACTATTAGAAAAAGGGAGTGGAGTTTTACTTTAATTATAATTCATTGTTGTAATTTGTAAATTGTAAATATTATTTATAAATATTATTTGAAATTCCAAATATATAATAATATATAATGATTTTCTCTCAGCCAATCAATTTTGGGCAAATGTGAGAATAGACAAATACTGAGCATACAGCAGTTTGGAGATAAATTTAATAGTAAGGTAGATTAGTTATTATCCATAAATTAGGTTTTTTTGCAAAAAAAATTAATAGGCTTTTTGTCCATGTTCTTTTCTTTTCTTTTTTTTTTTACAACAAGCTTTTTGTCCATGTTCAAAAGGAGTAGAGTGTGGACTAGGCAGTGGAAATTAACAAACACATAAGAAACAATAATAAAAGAGAGAAAATACAAGAAACAAACAAAAAGGGTGGACTTGGATTTCTTGGAAGATGGGAATGGTTGAAATTCAAAGTGAATGAATCCAATGACCAGCCGGCTTGTTGGGCCATGAATCATGAAACTTACTCATGTTATTATATTCAACACATAGTCGTAAAATAATTATTAGACAGGTTTCAGGTTGTTGCAAAAAAAAAAAAAAAAGACAGGTTTCAGGTCATTCCATTGCCAATCAAATTTCTTCTTCTTTAAATAAAATTGTTGAAGAGAAGTTTTTTTTTTTCTATATTTAATAAATAATAAATAAATAAATGTAGTTTTTATTTATATTTTTTTATTTCTTCATTATTATTTGTCTCTCATTTTCTCCCTCCATATAATAGAGGTTTGCTAGAATTTGATTCCAACTCAATATAAATGAAATTTGAACATTCCTATATAGCTAGCTAGGCATTGCCTTCCAAATTTTTTATATGGTTACAAAATTATTATGTATGCATTTAACATATATAATTTTGGTCAATGTCGTCAAAAATAATTATTATATTGTTAATACAAGTTGACTTAGGTATGTTATTCCTAGCCAATTATCGAAAGACTCTGATCAATTGTAGAGACGCGATACTATATGCATCCAATTATGACTTCTGTATATATATTTCTTCGGGTTTTTTGCCAAGAAAAGTTTTATGGTTGTATATGATCGAAAATCACACGCAAAAGTAAAAAGCATTCAAATCAGTGTGACTTTTTTCTTTTCGATAGTTGGTTTTACAATTTACAATTTTACATACTTAATCACAATAATATAACATATAAGTAGTTTTGATATAAGAGAAAGGAATTCGAATGAATTAAGGAGGAAAATGATTCCTTTATTGTTGTATTTCTCTTTATATACGATTACAAGTATTTGAGATATATAAAAATATGGGTAAGTAAATACAAGAGATAAAGATAACACTTAGCTATAACTAACTAGCTAACAATACTAGCTTATATGGTTAAACTTAGCCTTATCAATCTCACTTAAATCCTTCCCTCCAATACTCCCCCGACTCCCCCGCAAAATAGAGGCTCCATTGGAGACACCTATCTTGAGTAACAAATAATTTAGGCGAGTGTATAGTAAGGCCTTCGTTAAGGCATCAGCTAGTTGCTCTTTGGATGAGAAATGCCTGACCTGCAATGCTCCACTCGATACTTTTTCTCTGACAAACAAATAATCCAGTGCGAAATGTTTTATCTTGCAGTGAAAAACAAGATTTGCGCAGGTGAAAGTAGCACTAAGATTATCACAAAATACCTTTGGCTGTGCGTGTAGTGTAACGTGAAGCTCAGAAAGTAAAGATTGAACCCAACTCAACTCGGAAACAGCAAAAGCTATAGCCCTGTACTCAGTTTCTGTCGATGATCTTGCCACTGTATTTTGCTTCTTGGAGCTCCAAGAATTGGGGGTGCTACCAAGATAAATGATAAAGGCTGAGGCAAACTTCCTATCATCAAGATTCCCCGCCCAATCCGAGTCTGTGAACACTGTTAAAGTGGGACTTAGCTATTTGTTAATGCATAGGCCATAATAAATAGTGCCTTTTAGGTACCGAAGCACTCGTTTAAGGGCTGTGAAATGTGTCTCAGTGGGCTTGTGCATATAATGAGCCAATTTATTGACAGTGAAGCTTATTCAAATACTGCAAAGAACCAATGATCTTTCTGCATAACTCAGCATCTGCAGAAGTGGTGTCATCATTGAGGCGAAGAGACACTATGGTAGAAAGAGGAGTATTAGCTGGTTTGGCACCTGTCATTTGAGTCTTGTCAAGAAGATCATAAATGTATTTGTGCTGGGAAAGGAATAGTCCTTGCTGGTGAGGAACAACTTCAATTCCAAGGAAATAGTTGAGATTTCCTAGTTCTTTTAAGGAGAACTTTGCTGACAAGGCTTTCACAAAACTTTGCAGAATGAAGGGGTGTTACCAGTAAGTATAATGTCATCCATGTAGACAAGCATATAGGGGTGAGCATTAGGCGGGTCAAATCACCCGACAACCGCCAGCGGTTTTTTGCGGTTAAGTCAAACCGCGGTTTAGCGTTTTGAACCGTCAAAGATAGAAGAACTTAACGGTCAGTGGTCGGGTTTGGAAATTCCAAAACCGTAACCGACCTGAACCGACCGTTTATTAATATATATAATTAAATATATATAATAATATTAAAGATATAAAATTATATATATAATAATATGTATAATCATTAAACGGTCTAAATCGTATGACCGACACACAACCGCCTAAACCGTATAGGCGGTTTCAAGAATTAAACGGTCGGTTGATGGTTCCAAAAATTAGCCGACGGTTTATAGTCGGTTTTGACGACTGCAAAGTCGAAACCGAACCAAATCGACCGTTACTCACCCCTACAAGCATATATGCCACAATGCCATCATTCATGTAGATGAAGAGTGAATGATCAGAGAGTGAATTTTTTTAAGCCATATTCTGTAAGAAACGAGCTCAGTGCTGAGTACCAAGCATGAGGTGCTTGTTTAAGCCCAAAAATGCCTTTGTGGAGTTTGCACACATATTCTGGTTCATTTTTGTCAGCAAACAGTGGAGGCTGCTTCATATAGACCTCTTCTTGCAATGAGCCTTGCAAGAAGGCATTATTGACATCAAACTGCTTTAATTGCCAATTATATGATACTACAAGACATAAAATCATTCGAACATTAACTGGTTTCACAACTGGACTGAATGTTTAATTGAAGTCCAAACCTGGCCTGTGGGTGAAACCCTTGGCAACTAACCGAGCTTTGAAGCGAGAGATGGTTCCTTCATGGTTCCTTTTCAGTCAGAAAACCCATTTGCAGCTCACAATGATTCTGTCTTTGGGCGGAGGAACAAGTTCCCAAGTATAATTTGATTCAAGTGCTTTCAATTCGGCTAGCATTGCATCTTTCCACTCTGGAATTTTGATTGCATAAGTCGCACAAGATGGTTCAACAGAGATGGGAATAAAGTGCTTTGTGGCTGTAAACATCTTTTTGGGCATGAAAATGTTGTTTTGTGATCTGGTTATCATGGGGTGAGTTCTTTGTGAAGATGCTTCTGCAGGAACTGTATTAGATGGTAACAAGGAAACTGAACTTGACACATCAAGGTTTTAAGTGTTTACCTTATTTGGTGAGTCCAAAGTTGCACCTAAAGGGCCATTTGGCATAGGATTTGGCGTATGAGTGACAACCTGAGGCACTTGATTCTGTAGTAGAGGTGAGATATTGACAGGCACCATAGTAGCAACTGGTACATCAGATAAGTGTTCAACTGGAGACAATGGATCGTGATCAAAATTTGTTTCAGAATTTGTATGATGAAATGGGAATTGGGTTTCATAAAAAAGAACATGCCGAGAAGTATAGATTCTATTTGTGCTAACATCTAGACAATAATAAGCACTTTGATGCTTTGAGTAGCCTAAGAAAACACAGGGTCTTGACTTGGGTTCTAGATTTTGTTTGGTGTAAGGTTTGAGCCAAGGAAAACAGAGGCAACCGAATGTGTTTAACCCGGTGTAGTTTGGTTTTTCTTTGAATGGGTATTCAAAGGGGCTAAGGTTATTTGTGACAAGTGAGGGAAGCATATTTATCAAGTAGACAACAGTTTGCATTGCATAAGGCCAATATATTAATGGCATAGAGGCTTGGTGTAGTAAGGTATAAGAGTTGTTTCTACTATAAACCTATCTTCTTTCGGCTGTGGCATTATGTTGAGGTGTATATGGTGGAGTTTGAAGGTGTTGGATGCCATGGTCTGCAAAAAAATGGTTTCAATTTTTCATATTCACCACCACAATCCTAGTATATTATCAAGATTAAAGTTTCAAAGAATTTCTCAACTAGTTTCTTAAATTTGGGCAAAATCAAGAACACTTTTGATTTTTGTTTCATTGGAAACAACCATATATACTTAGTGAAATGATCAACAAAGGAAATGTAGTATTTAAATCCTTTCTTGTGATTCAATTTGAGCAAGACCCTAAACATCATTATATAAAATTTCTAATAGATTGTTCGAAACAATACTGGAATTAGAAAATGGCCACTTGTGTTTTTTGCCACAGGAACAAGCAGTACACAATTTATTTGAGAGTTTGCTAGAACAAGGTAAAGAAAAAGATTGAATGACTTGACTGAGAATTTTGGAACTAGGATGGTCGAGCCTTTGATGCTAAATATCCGAATTCGCCTTGATCCCCAGAAATGCTAAAGCTTTCTATTGAATCAATGGTGCATCAGCCTGGAACTCATAGACCCTACCCTTATTCGGGCATTGATGCAGAATGTCCCTCGAGTGCAAGTCCTTCACCAAATAAGAACATGGGAAAAATTCAACATAAGCCGAATTAGTGTCACAAAATTGAAAAACAGAAATTAAGTTCTTGTCTGCTTTTGGAACAGAAAGCACATTTCGCAAAAGAAAAGGTTGTTTAAGAGTAGGCAAAGTAGTGGAACCCGTATGAGTAATTGACTAACCAGTACCATCACCAATGAAGAGCTGATCAATTCCTCCATATTTGTTCTGCACAGTGAGGTTCTTCATGTCAGCAGTGACATGATGATTTGCGTCTGAGCCCATGATCCAGGTTGGCCTGGAGGTAGCATAATAGGCCAAGGGCTGTGCTTTCTTAGGCCTGATTTGATAGCACATTTTTGCTGAATCAATGGCTCGGCTTGTCACAGTGTTGACAAATGAGCCTGAGAGAGTAAGGTTTTTTTTTGTGATATTGTTTTTATTAAACTGCCTGCCCTTATCAAAGTTGGAGTTGTAGGATTGTTGTGCAAGATTTTCTGATGGAATTACCACCTCTGTTGTGTGTTGTCTTTGAAAAACCATCTCATATTCCACTGTTTTATCAAACAGCTCCTCGAAAGAAATGGGACTCTCTCTGATCCGAATACCAGCAGCAATTTACTTATAGTCTGAACCAATACCATTCAAGGCATGTATGACTAACTCGTCATCACTTATCCGGGAATTGATCAAAGTCAATTCATCAGCAACTTGTCGCAGGTTTTGAAAATAATCTTGCACCTTCTGGGTGGAGAGTTTAGGTTGAATGAGCTTCTTTCTTAGGTGCATCATCGTGGATCGCGACTTATTCACATACATGGTTTGTACTTTATTCCACGCAGAGGCAGATGTAGGACTATAGGCAAAAAAAGGCACCACTGATTCAGTGACAGATGCAATGATTGCATTGAGAAGTAATTGGTCTTGCTGCTTCCAATGAGTATAAGTTGGATCTGTGACTTGAGTGGGTGGTGTTGTTGTTGAGGTGATTTCAGATGGAGGACATGGATGAGTTCCATCAATATAGTCAGCAAGATTGTGTCTGGAGAGGATAGACGAGAATTGGGCTCGCCAAGATGGAAAATTGGTGGAATTGAACTTGATCGGGAGGTGAGCTGTGGCATTAATATTGAGCAATGCCGATTGAGTTGTTGCAGCAGTGGCAGTGGTGTTTGCCATTGGAAAAGAGGAGAAAAGGGGATATGGAAAAGAAAAGAAAAAATTAGGAGTCTCGTGAGAGCAAGGCTCTTGATACTATATAAGAGAAAGGAATTTGAATGAATGAAGGAGGAAGAATGATTGCTCTGTTGTATTTTTCTTTATATACGATTACAAGTATTTGAGATATACAAAAGTATGGGTAAGTAAATACAAGAGATAAAGATAACACTTAGCTATAAGTAACTAGCTTACAATATTTGCTTATACGGTTAACCTTAGCCTTATCAATCTGACTTAAATCCTTCCCTCCAATATTTGAGTTGATAGGATTTATTGTAAGATAGAAAAAAGTTATCTATATGTTTTTGAGTGAAAATTAGAAAGTAATCACTCATATTCTACAAATTTGCCATAAATTAAAGAAGGTATACATGACACATGGGGCTTTCCTTTTATTGGTTGGTCTCAATGTTGAATGTGAAAATTTTGCAGGAGAACAAACAATTAATTCTAACCTAATTACTCTATAAACTTTGAGAATTTTCTTTCAGGAAAAGTTAAATTGTTGATACCTATTCACCATCAAACTATATTTGTTTTTGTTTTAGCATACTGCAGATAGATTAATGGCAATTATGGAGTAAATTTGTGAAAAAAGCTAGTAGTAAGTAGTACAAATTTAGTGTTTAGTTAGTAGATGTACTGTCTAGCTAGAGTATTAGTCTTACCTTAATGCGAGTTTTTTTTCTTCCTTCCTTCGACGACTTGTTTTCTGATTTTTATTGATCACTTTCTTGTTTCAACAATGGGTCTTTTCCAGTATGAACGATAATTGGGGGGTGGGGCAGGGAAGATAGAATCTTTATGCAGCAATTTTGAGATATTCATCAAATGCATTTATTACCTTCGGAGTTTTGAGATATGGTTCGAGGATTTTTAGACAATATTTTGCTTTTATTACCTTCGGAATTTCATAGGTGCCGAAATCCTTACTATTCGGTTTAGCTTTCAGTTCACACGTGAGTTAGGATAGTCCTAGCTTTTAGGAAAGGGGTTTGTTTCTTGAGATAGGGGTTTGTTGGCTCATAAGTTAGCTCGGTACGTTTTGGTGCTAAAGATAGTCATGTGTGGTACGGGTATTCCTGTGCCTTTGTAATCGGCTTAATACCCAAATTAGCCCCTTAACTATCCATTTTGGGACAAATTGGCCCCTTAACTTTTTTTTTGGACAAATAAATCCCATAACTTTCCAAAACAAGACAAATTAGCTCTTTTCTAACGGACCGTTCAATGTTCGGAAGGTGAGGGTGCGTTTGACTTCCGATTAAGGCGATTCTAGCGGCATTTGAAAGATCTCGACGAGCAGAATATGATGGTCAGGGAGGTGAGAAAACTAAGAAATCGAAAAATTACAGATAGCGGGTCAAATTTAAAACTTTGACTGGAAAGTGTGGTCTTATTCGGAGTCGGAACGTGATGAATTTCTAATATGTCACTCTCTGAGAGATGCCGGATCTAGTCGTTGCGAAGGTGAGAAATGATAATAAAGAAAATAAGCGATGCTGGTCTACTAGCATCGAAACTGGCTAAATTTATGATATGTCACTCTCTAAGGGATGTCGGTCTTATTCGCCTCATTTTCTTTGTTATTTTTTCACACCTCCACAGTTAGTAGATCTAGCATCCTTCAAATAGTGACATATCGGAAATTCAGCCTGTTCCGACGCCGAATAAGAACGCACCTTCTAGTCAAACTTTTAAATTTGACTCGATATCTGAAATTTTCCGATTGTTTTTTTTCACCACCCTGACCATCCGATTCTTCTAGTCGAAATCTTTCAAATGCCGCTAAAATCGCCTTTATCGGAAGTCGGACGCGCCCTCACCTTCCGGACGTTAAACGGTACGTTAGAAAAGGGCTAATTTGTCTCATTTTTTAAAGTTATGGGATTTATTTTGCCCTAAAAGAAATTAAGGGGCCAATTTGTCCCAAAATGGATAGTTAAGGGGCTAATTTGGGCATTAAACCCTTTGTAATCCCAATCTCTTTTAATATTTTCTCAATCAAATCCAATGAAGTTCAAATTATTTTCTAAAAAAAACAAGTAGGATTTAAAAATCCCATAACACACTAGCAATTTTAATAAAAGAAACGAATTATGTTATAAGTTGTGTACTAATTAATGTAATTACTAATTATAGCTCTGACAAATAGTAGTTTGTTTGAAAGTCAAGTGCCCACATAATCAAAACACGAGTTAACAAACTACGATCGATGAACAATGAAAAAAAGCCCATGACATTGCATTACAATTGAGTCTACCCAACTTATAATGACTTGCATTGTTATGTTATCCCCTTTTTACTTCTAGAAAGCTTAAATAACTCGGTCTTCTTTTTTCTTTGTTAAATTTTATCGACGTATAAAAGGGTGCAAAACCTTTAGTTTAAAATTCGAATTTGATACCTTAATTTCAATTATATATACGAGTTTGAATTCTAGCAAGCGTTATGTAATTTTGTTGGATGAACATTCAACCATGATAAACTTGCAATAAGTTGACAAAAAAATTGAAAATAATTAAGTAATAGAAAATGATTTGATACCTTAATTTCAATTATATATACGAGTTTGAATTCTAGCAAGTGTTATGTAATTGTATTGGATGAAATTATAACTAGTATGCATTCAACCATGATAAACTTGCAATAAGTTGACAAAAAAATGAAAATAATTAATCTAGTCCATTCTTTTTTTTAGGGAATAATCTAGTCCATTCAAACATCAATGACTTGCAAAAGCCTTTTTCCTTTGAGTTTTCTACCAATTTAATACATACTAGATATTATCCCGCGCATACGCATCGAGGTTTTTGGTTTATGATTGGAATTGAGCAATTTCTATTCTAAGTAAAATTTTATTTTATGTAATAGTAATTAAGTCAAATTAAAGGAAATATTGTTAGAATTCTAATGCCTATTCAAATAATTATCTACTGGAAATATGAAATAAAGTTTTACTTTGATTATAATTTAATATTCCAAATATTATTTGAAATTCCAAATATATAATAATATATATTGGTTTTCTCTCAACCAATCAACTTTGAAGAAATGTCAACGGGGGATATATAACTTTAATAGTAAGGTATAGATAGATACG
>AWUE01020374.1:0-23458 GCA_001974825.2 Corchorus olitorius | reverse complement strand
TCTTTATTCACGTGGCTCGAACTCGAGATATTGTCACTCAAAGAAACCATTTAATATTGGTCTCGTTTTTATTTTTTGTTTTGTGAAGCGAAAAACACTCAATTGTAAGATAGAAATTATGAATGTAAACTATTTCAACTTCATATTTTTATATATTTAAACATAATGAAGCAAAGATTAATTACAAGGTGTGTTTTGATGTTGCTGTTCTGGATCAACTGGGTGTGTTTCATCGTTTCATCGAGGAGGATATCCGAAGTGTGTCACGGCCTAGGGCCATTGTTAGCTAAAGCGGTCTTGAACCGCTCCAATGTACCAAAAAGATTAATTACAAGGTCATGGACATGGACAAGCACCTTGAAGCATGTCAAAATGAAACTTTTATGCCAATCTACTTGCAAAAGGGAAACTTTTGTGCCAACCTACTTGCATAAAGGAAAAGGGAGCTTGTCAAATTGTTGAAGACTTTGTGATTTTCAGACAGCCACCAACGGTTTTGTGCAAGACTTTAGAGGGTGATGGGGAATTGCTTCTAGGGGTACCCACTACCCGGTCATTGATTTTTAATTAATCTCTTTTGGTAAAAAAAAAAAAAAATTGATTAAAATCATATAACTTGATTAATTTTCATTACTTATGATATAAACTAACATATAGGCATGCATTGTGTTGAGTTTCTTCACGAAAACTAAATAATTGCGGGGTTGGCCTACGCAAGGCCATCGACAAGATTAGGGTCTGCTTAATTTACAGTGATACCATTGAATAAATGAGTTTTCAACTTCATTAAATAATGAATCTCGAGCATTATATAGTTAGTTCCTTAAATTATTATCAAATGAATTAAGTTTTAAAAAGAAAATACTTATAAGGCTGAAATCTCAAATAGGTCCTCGAATTTTATCATAAATCTCAAATAAGGATCCAAACTTTAAAAAAGGTCAAATAAGGGCCCAATTTTTCGGAAATGTTCAAATAGGTCCATTCTGTTAATACAAATGAAGGGTGATCAGTTGCACCGTAGAAAAAATGCGTGAACAAATAAGAAATTGATACGCGGCTTTTATAATTCTGATTTTGGGAAATTAACTAACTTAAAATGAAAGATACAAAATAAAAATAACTTTTAATTCATGATTAAAAATAAAAAACACATTAATCACGTTAAAAACCCTTATTAACATCTCCCTCTTAAATGTTGATGGTACTCTAGACTAGAATGACAAAAATTACATCCATTATGATCAAAATTTGAAGCGAAAAGTGGAATTCAATTTGACAAAATGGACCTATTTAAGCATTTTTAATGAGTTGGGGTCTTTATTTGGCTTTTTTAAAGTTTGAGTTTTTATTTGAGATTTATGACAAAATTTGGGGACCTATATGAGATTTCAGCCTACTTATAATTAAGATCAACTTGTGTAGTATAGTACAGAAAGAAGTGGCCATGTTTGACTTAGAAATTTGATAACCACATGCAAAAAACAAAATTACAAATTAATGGATGTCACAGTACCCATTAAACTAGAATAATAAATAAATATAAATAAATGATATAATATGTAAAGTACTAGTAAAAGCCATCCGTTGACTCAATACTTTTAAGTCTCTGATGTGATGTGTCTTTTAGAAATTTTGACTCGATGCCTATATGGTTTGTGCAATTGCATGGGGCTAACACAACGTCCTAATCTCTGATTTATTGACCCAAAACTTAATTTTTGATTGATCAGTACTTTTTAATTTCCCCTGTTGAGGATATGGAAAGTCCTCTCTATAAACATATGATCCCAAAATTTCAAAATTAATAATATTCTAAAACAGTCAAGATCAAATTAATCAAATTAATGTAATAATAATGTAATACTTTAGTAAGGTTGTGTATCTGTAATCATTTCACCACCGTTTGATCGTTTCATCACCGTTTTGGGCCCAAACGGAGTTTAAGTGTAAATTCTGTTTCAATCGCTGCTCTAATAATCTCATCTGTACAGTGCCTAATTTAATCTGTATAGTGTAATCTCATTTGTACAGTTGCTAAACAGTGTCAATCACACCATTACCGCACCGTTCTACTAAACACAGATAAAGTGAAATTATAAGATAAATTTGGCCTATTATATCAATGATAATATAAGTGGATGTTATTAGACCTAACTTATTTTACAGTTTATCTATTGAAAAAACTTAAATCGGGTCAGATAGGAAATCAGAAATGTTTTTCAAAAATACTTTTTAATTGTTTTTAAACTAAAAGATAAAAACTTTAAATTAAAACTTTTTCCTAGAAGCTCATCATAGAAGCACAAAACTAGATTGAGTTTTTAATATTTAACGGCTGAGAGAAAATAAATGTATTAAATGGTCAGAATTAAATAAGAGCATCTTAATGTGCACCATAACAAGTGTATGAAAGAAGACACTGTTATAACATATACTCGAGTTGTTAATTCTTTTTTTTTTTAGGTGCATCATGCTTGAATGTGTAGATCGTTACTTGTGTAGAAGAGTCAAAATCAAACAAATTTTAATGGCATTGGTAAAAGATATATGATCTTAAGGTAGTGAACATATCAATGATAATTAAAGTGTTGAATTCTTAATTTATCATCACTTGCCTAAAATTCTTTTATTTTTTATTTTTTATTTTATTGGTGAAACTTGCCTAAAATTCTTTGAGACAACTGTTTAACGCGATAAAAGATTACTAATCATACCAGGAAGAAATAAGAAAATGCATGTATATATATGCATTGAATATATATACCACATTGTTACCAACTTTGAAATATTATGTTACCAAAAGAATATATATACCACATGGGATATCAAAGCAATATTCTGGCGGTCATAAATGAATAATATTTCGATGATAACACGTTTTTCTTTCAAAACAGAAGTTCTTAATTTGAATTATCTATCAAATCTTCCTTGAGGAAAATGTTGGTATTGCGAATCTTAACTCCAAGTTTATAAAGTTAATAATAAAATAGAATACTACTAGTATTTTTTTACTATATAAAGTACAGGATTTAATATTCTTTTTTTTTGAGATAAGTACAGGATTTAATATTATTTATAAGGATTATGGGATCATCGAAAAAAATAATCTATTCTTTGTTCAAGATTCAAGAAATGTGAAATGTGAGTCCACGGTGCAGGGTGTATAATTCTGTTTCTACTTTCTTTCATTTTTTACTTGTACAAGTGAATCTTATTACAATTTTTTTTTACTGCTATAAGTGAATTTTATTATAATTTTATTACAATAAATCTCCATATATCACAGATCTTTCAACCCAAACTGAAATTATCTTAAATAACCTGCTTAACAAATTACCAAATAAACAAACAAATAAATAAACTAAGCTCACATCCCATAAGACTTGAACTCAGGATATCACAATCCAGACACGGTATACTTATCAGTTGACTTAATAACTCGAATACCGTTTCCACTCTCTATGTTATATATAGCAGACAACAATAATATTCTTTCACGTTCAATCTCCAAAATTAATTATTTTTTTATAATAAAGTGCCATTTGATTTCCAAATTCCAAACTTCAAAAGAAAAAAAAAAAAGAAGAAGCAAGGAATAGTATTATTATTAATAATATAATAATTACAATTTATTTGATTTCTTAAAGAAAGAAAGAAAAGATCATATCAAAATTGAAAATCAGCAGCAATAAACCGTTACGTGTTACTTTAAATAAATGGGCGACAACAATTAAGCCTCACATTTTCTTCTACTTTGACCAAACAAACTTCTCTCTTTGGAATAAAATGAAATTAATGGTAAAGGTATGATTCATGAGAATAATATAACAAGATATGAATTGACCAGTAAGAGACGAAGACCAATCTTCTCCCATTCATTATTTTTTTTATTTTCTTTCCTACTTTTTTTTTTTCAATATATTAAGCCGCATTCTCTTACCACCGAAAGAAAGAAAAATACAAACCCAAACCCCAAAAAGGCAAAAACTTCATAAATTCTCTTCATTTTTCCCAGCCTCCTTTCTTCAACCCATTGCTTTGTTTTTTCTTGTTTCATGGATGAAAATGATCAGATTGAAGTTCCCAAATATTTCATCTGCCCCATTTCTTTACAAATCATGAAAGACCCAGTAATAACCATTACCGGCATAACTTATGATCGAGAAAGCATCGAGCAATGGCTACTCAGAGCCAAAAATTTCACCTGCAATTGTCCGGTCACTCAACAGCCTCTGCCTCGAGATTCCGATTTAACCCCGAATCATACTCTCCGCCGTTTGATTCAAGCCTGGTGCACTGAAAATGCTTCCCTTGGTGTTGATCGAATTCCGACCCCGAAACCATGCATTGACAAGTTTTATTTTCTTAAACTCCTCAAAGAGCTTGAAAATCGGAATCCCAAGTCGAAAATGGCGGCTTTGACAGAATTGGAGTTGTTATCGGCCAAGAATGAACGAAACAGGAAATATATGGTGGAAGCCGGTGTTCCTAAAGCTATGTTATTATTTATTCTAAAATGTTTCAAGGATAATTGTGTTAATGGATTGGAAGAAGCCTTAAGTGTGCTTTTCTTCGTTAAGGTTCCGCAGCCGGAAGCGAAGTCGTTTCTTAAACAGAACGATGAGATCATCAAATCTTTGGTTTGGGTATTAGGGTGTGAATTCAAAACCCAATTCAGTGTAAAATCCCATGCAGTTTTGGTTTTGAAATCCATAATCGAAGCAGCGAGTTCTTTTTCACTCCAAAGATTAGAACCCAAGTTTTTTGAAACGATCGTTGGTGTTTTGAAACACGGCGGCGGCGCGTGGGTAACTCAACAGGGAATCAATGCGGCGTTGCACGTTTTGTTAAACGCTTGTCCATGGGGAAGAAACCGGTTAATGATGGTTGAATCCGGCGCCGTTTACGCTTTGATAGAGCTTGAATTGGAATCGCCCGAAAAGAGAACGACGGAGCTTATTATGGGAATACTGTTCCATTTATGTTCTTGTGCAGATGGGAGGGCGGAGTTTCTCAGCCACAAAGGCGGCGTCGCCGTCGTGACGAAGCGGATCTTGAGAGTTTCAGCGACGGTGGATGATCGAGCCGTGTTGATTTTGTCGTTGATAAGTAAGTTTTCGGCGACGAATTTTGTTGTTCATGAAATGTTGGATGTTGGAGTTGTGGCGAAGCTTTCGATGTTGCTGCAAGTTGAGTGTCCGACGTATTTGAAAGACAAAGCAAGGGAAATTCTTAGATCACATTCTGATGAGTGGCAAAAATACCCATGCATTGATAAAACTCTCTTGACAAGGTATATTAATTAGTTGATCGATTTCGATTTGATTAATTGATAATCTTTTTTTTCTGTTTTTTTCTATTTTGTAATTGAGAATTTCTAATATATATTCACAGAAATAGTCTACAAAACAAGTGTTCTAATATAGATAGATTGTGACTATTGGTTGTAAATTATATATTAGTAATTCTGTTTAACTTTGGTTAATAATTTGTTTAAGAGATCAAAGATGAAAACACTTTGATCATTGTGATTTCATAGTACTAATTATTTTCTTCTAAAAATTCTGTTAAATTGTACATATGATTACCATAATTTGGTAAAGAGAGAAATTATAATAACAAATCTATCCCGGTTGATTATTTCTAGTGCTTATTGTCATTAATTATACATTGGTATGTGAGGTTGCTAGGAATAGAATGTTAATTATTTTGGTAAATTTAAAAGTTAATCTTATTCGAGTCGTTAGTTTATTATGAAGTAAAACCCTCCATTTTCTTCATTCATAAGACTTGAACGTGTCAAACTATTTGTACCAACCACTGGTTGGTAGAACATAATATATACTAAATATTATTTGAAATACCTAAGGAATTTACCAAAGGCCTCTTTTGAGGATCGATGAGGAGGTTCTATTTGAACTTTTTTTTGTCATTTTCTGTCTTTTCTCACTTCCCAAATTGCTAAGAAGACCCTAGGTTAGTTTCTAGCCAGTTCTTGCACTTGATCTCTTTTTTGTAATTGTCCTTTCCTTTCATATAAATGTTATAATAAATGTAACCTCTCTTCAGACCTTTCATATCCACATGAAGAAGAGAGTAAACTTAATTTTTGTTTAAGTGCTACACACTTTAGAGGAGGAAGAAAAATTGAAGTTATTGCACATGTCCATGTGCAAACTAATATTTACCATTTATTGCTACCTTAAAGGCATATGCTCAATGTTAATAGTATAGCCTTTTAAAAATGCAACACATTTAAAATCATAATACTTTCGAACTTTCCTATACATCAAATAATTTAATTCGAATAGAAAATTATTTAAAGAAGTAGATTTTTAAACGCCCGACGCGCCAGCATGAGCCGATCCACTTTTGTTAATTACTAACATAAAACAAAGTATTGAGCATTTCACCCTTGATTGCATCAAATGATGTTATTTGATTGACAAAGCTTGAAGCCTAAAATTAGAAAAAAAATCAATAAATTTATTAGCTTAATGATTTGAGGTTCGATCCTAAGTAGTGGTGAGCCGTGACTAATCTTGAATACACACAACTGACACATTTTAGAGTACGTTTAATATCTTAGGTTTCATTTGCTAATAAATATAAGGGTTTATATATAATTATATGGTCAATGGTGTTTAGCAGACTATACAAGTGGATCTTGATGAGTGATATGTGTCTCCTAGGGACTAGATTGAAATATTTAAAATTTAATTAATTCAGAAAATGGACATGTGATCAACTCCCGTTTGTGGAGTCCAAAATTTATATGTCAGTGTATCAAATAATTACCTTAAATATAATTCATGATAATCATTATAATTTTATTACTCTAAACCTTAAATCAATGATCTACTTAAAATTAACCCTCAAATATTCAGCCAAAATCAATGCATGCATATAGACTGATGTACATTAAATTTGTGAGAAATTATGGGTGAAAGCAATCTCATCGATAGAAATACATGTTTCGAGCCCATGCATTTAATAATATTCTAACGAACCACAAAGATTACACAATATCTTTCAGTATATATATCGTTTGCTAAAAACCTTATCAAAGGACGTCAAAGTTGCTTTCAGAAAAATAAAATGTTATCAAATGCATTAAGCAATACATCACCTATCTATATATCTATCAGGATTTCACAGTCCAGATACGGTATACCTACAGTTGTTGGTAAAACTAACAACTTGAGTGTTTCTTTTCCTTTCTCGATACATGCTAGAAGTTATAAATATATGGGTGGAGGACATGACCCTTTTCTTGCCAAATGAGTATGGAGCTCTTTGCTTTGGGCTTGGAGCCCTCCCTTAAAGTTTATAAAAGTTATTGACTTCCCTAAATCCAGAAATTAATTAACAAGATATTTTCTTTTTAAAAAAATATTTAGTTCCATTAACCTGAGATTCCTAACAATATTTTTGTAATTATGGCCTTGTTAAAACTTCCTTTTATAATTTTTTTTTGGTAAAAATCGAAACATAACATAAAAGAGAATTAATTTATGCTAAAACCAGGAGGGGATGTCACCCCTCTCGCAATCTCCCATCTGCATCCAAAGCTCCAAGAACAGTCTCATGTGGGATTTTAAAGACTTCGAACTCCTAAAGATCACACCTCACTTTAGACATCACATTAGCACTAAAGCTTTTTTTTTTGGGGTGGTGGGGGGCAGATTGCAAGTGCAAGTGCAGCTCTCTTACATATGGCAACTGAAGGGCCGAAGGCATTGTGGATTTCTTGACGAAGTAATTTTATAAGAGCTGAACTTCAAGCTTTGACTTCCCTGACAATTTGGGCTTCTGTTTTTCAGAGCCCATTTCTTCCCTTCAGTTTTTACGTTTTAGTTCATCTATCTTTATTTTTTTGTTAATTAACTGAGTACTGTTTGAGTAAATTACAAGTTTAATACGGTTGAAACTTGAAAGTGGCTAAATTTGATGACACGTTAAAAGTAAGATTTGGTGAGAAAGTTTGGTGCGAAAAAGAATTATAACAAAATGTTTGGGTACTATTTGAGCTTCCAATTAATTCTTATAGCTAGGTTAGCCAATGTATATATGAGAACAACGAATTGAAAACTTACATACTTTGATTTGAATTATAGTGGGAACTTGGAAGCAAATTCAAAAGTAACTTATGTGTGAGCACTTTCTCAAGAGAAACCTAAATTTTTAACTTAAGGTAAGACGACAAAATATCAAGGATAAAGTTGAAAATGAGAGACGAGGTCAAATTTTTTACTTTTTATGGGTGGAAAAGGAAGACCCTCAAATGTTAAAGGTCACGTGTTTTCCATGCGGCGAGGGGCAGTTGATTTAAAGATATATGGGTTTGGTCTAAACCCATACTTTTCCAATTTAAATACTAATTATTATACCATAGTAATAATTAAGCAATAAGAACCTGTATTTTATATTATTATTTGTTAATTAGTCTATTATTATAGCACATGATGAAATGTATCTGCTAATTAGGTGCAAATTAACAAATTTCCCAAAATGAGAAGATTTAACCACCTCAATATGGCAATATTGGTTGGTGGGCAAACCCAAATCATTAATATACACGCATGCATGCATTTGCCTTTTATTACTGTTTCCTTAGTTTTTCCATTAATAACAGTTACAAAATCATTTTGCTCTCTTTTGTCAAACCCAAATAATAGAAGGAGATTATATTGAGCAAAAAAACAAAAATGAAATTATGAGGAAGCTGGTGAAATTCAAGAGATTGATCATTTTGGTTGGAATCATAAAAATAACATAATATATATATATATATATATAGTAGTGCATGCATGGTCTTTTATTTTATTAATTAAATACTCTGTTTTTATGATGATAAAAATAGGTAATAGTATTATGACAATTTAGAGATTATGTTACCGTTACTTTTTTCTGGTCGCTATGCTACAATTACTTTGTTTAGATATATGCTACAATTAGTTAAATTGTACAGTAACCACAATCATATTTTTAAAACTTGGGACGAAACTCATGACATATATGTACTGTAACTTTTTTTAATCAATATACTAATAATTTCTAAGTTAGTAACTATAATGCTTTTTTAAAAATGTATATATATAAGAGTAATTTTTTGATACACCGACGGTGTAAAATTTGGACTCTCACAAGCGGGTTGTGTACTTGACACATGTCCATTTTTTGAATTAATTAAGTTTTAAATATTTCAATCTAGTCCCTAAAGGACACACGTCATCCTTCAAGACCCGCTTGTGTAGTCTGCTAAACTCCACCACCGGTGTATTATATAATTTGCCTATATATAATGCTAGTAGTTGGAAACTTTGGAACTATATGGTCACCAATTTTTGCTCGAGAAAAAATAACTTAATTGCTAATAAGTTTTTTTTCTAATAATTGTAAAAAAAAAGTTCTTCTAATTATTACTCCCTCTGTCCCTAATTATAAGTCCCCTTTTACAAGGTTTTTTTGTCCCAATTTATAAGTCCTTTAGCAAAACCAATGCATATTTATTAGTTATTTCCAAAACTAACCTTGTAAGTAGTAGTATTAGTTAAGAGAGTGAATAAGAGGAGAGAGAGTAAGTGGGAGAAAGAGAATAAGGGTAAAATTAGAATAAGGGTAAAATTAGAATAAGAAGGTAAAGTTACATAATATTTTGAACCCTAACTAATTTTCTTAAACTTAATGATATAGTTAAAATGGACTTATATTTAGGGATAGACGGAGTAATTCACAGAAAATGCATGTTTCAAATTCAAACCTTTGAGTTTGCATTTAATACAATGCTAGGACACAACCTTAATTTACAATTAATATATATACTATAAAAGAGTAACGTTTACTTTGACAAAATGTGGATGGATCAAACTTCAAAGTAAGGGAAAATATATAAATCTGATTTTGAATCTTGAAAAAACTGAAAAGCATGCATTATAAACCTCTTGTTAGTATTGTATAACTTGCACCACTCATTTTCCTAGCCACTTGGCATTTAGTTAGTGGCGGTTGACTTCTAAAAATATTCAACTCCAAAAAAATGAAGAAGAAGAAGAGAAATTAAAGAGCTAGTAATAATAATTAGTTAATACCATAATATTCTATAAGTTCAATTGTTCAAATGTCAACCTTTGCTTAGCCTCCTTGGGGAATTGGATGCTTACATATGAACAAAAATTGAAATTCCAACAAACCTAAATCAGGAAGAAAATGGAATTAGAACGCTTAATGGAATGAAGTTATGAAGATATTGCATGGAAGGAGTCTATTGTGACTTACTAATGGCAAGGAAAACACTGCCTTTACACGACGGCGCCAATTTTTTTTTGGTATATATACAAGTTAATCTTGTTTGAGTCGGGTTGATCCATTATAGAGGCAAAACTCTCTCAATAATGATTTTCTCCGTTCACAAGATTTGAACCCGAGACCTTACTTAAGGACAACAAATACCAAACCACTTGAATACTTGTTGGCACACGGCGACGACAATGAATAAATACTAATAGATAAGTTTTTTAGTGGAAGCTAAACTGCATAGAATATTCGGATAAGCAAAGTGAATAAACAGCTGCAATTTGGGAAAATGAAATGTTTTGTTTTTGTTTTGTGGTTTTTATTTAGCAATATTAGCAGCTGTTGGCGGCCAGGCTTCTGACGTGTAACCATTTACGTATCTCATTTTATGGCGTGCCTGCACATAATTAGCAGCAACTACTCATTTTCTCATATTTTTCTTGTGATTTTTTTTCTCACAAATTAATAAAAAGAAGAAAATACTGTTTGGACTTTTGGATAAAGATTATATTTGTGTGGCCGACATGACATCTGCATGAAACATGATGTGGTCGCAACTCGCACTTTTCATTTTCAAGCTGTGTCTGATTTATTGTGTGCTATACTTTTCACATTATTAGAAGAAACTTAACAAAAATACACATGTACTTATCAATCTTTTGAATATTTGATTGCTTAATGCTCTCATTGTTAGTTAATTATATATATAGTTAATCAAGTACTGTTCAATTTGTTTTCTTTCTTCTTTTTTTGAGGATAAATTAATATTGATGACTTCATAAGCTTTAAATATATATCTTTGTACTGTATATACGTGTAAAATTTAATTTTAAATCTTTTATAAAAAAAAAAGTCAAAAAGAGGCGAACTCTCCTAATATATATGTTTTGTAAATAGGAAATTTTAATAATTTATTATTGTCTTTTAAAAAGATAAAATAGCATTAATTCAAAAGGTATGGTAGCTGATGGGGTGTAGGGAGGTTAACAGTCAAATAAATAATATACTAGCATATAAAATTTTACATTCTACTTAATTATAAAGTTATTAGTTAAATTTTAAATTATATATACGGTAAATATATATGTGTGTGATAAATCATCAAAATGAGAAATACAATTTTTATAATTATTACTTTTATGTGGCTTTTTTCCGTTGATGATGATGTTTCATTTTATTGATTCTTTTTTTTGTTTTTTTTGAGATTTTCATTTTATTGATTTAATTGAATTTGTGAGAGATACATAAAAGAGTATTATAAGTTGTACAATTATTATCACTCAGAAAGAAAATTGATTAAAACCGCAGTGATTTGGGACTTCCTTTTGTTTCTGAAAACTATTGGCAAGAAAATGAGCCGTACAAAATTTACCCAAATTAAGGCCAAAGAAAATAGATTAAAGTAGAAGTCCAATCACATCTAATGATCTAATCCACTACTATATTGGTTGATGTTGCTAAGTCAAATCTATTTAATGATAATAACTATATATCAACGGTCGATTTGTTTAGGTAAATCAATACTACTACTACAAAGTTTCAATTTTGAATCTTTCTAATAAAAAGAATTATTGTTCGGAAGAGTTTATATATACTTCCATAATAAATCATCCACTCGAATAGAATTAGTACATTGTTTACCCTACGTATAGTTTATTTATAAATAAGAAAAATGAAAATAACTTAAATTTATAGTCTAATTACATAAAAAATAGAATAATATATAATAACCAATATGCCCCCTATAAATGATAAACTTAAATACTACTAGTAGTTAAGTATTTTCCTACTTACAAATGTAGAATTGATCTAGTAATTGTATTTACCTATTCAAAAAGTTTTAATTTGTCAATCATTTCATCATATCACCATTTAGATTAGTTCACCAAAGAATTGCTCAAATTGACCAAACTAATATCACATAAATTTTATCATTACCAATATATACAAGCTACCAATCTTAATTAATTCTTAATTATTATATTGAAGGAGAAAAAAAAAAACTATCACATCATCGATCATATATACACACTTCAACAGTACTATATCATCAGTCCAAATATCCGATGACTCTTAAAATAAATTTTAATTGAAAAAAACCATTTCCCTAACCCATAGTACTTTTTTTAGTATTTTTCCCATCTCTTTGGCACGATAAAGAAGACAGATCACCATATATATCATCCTCATCAACCATCATCAATCACACCTCAAATTAACATGATAACTCATAAATCTTCCCCAAAAAATATATAAAATATAAGTAAGAATTTTCCAAAAAAGAGAAAAAAAATAGTGGGTCAAAAGAGGTGGACAACCAACCAGGAGCCAAAGTAAAAACCAACGAGTGTTTCGTAGCAAGGGCGAGCTGACGCAGCCAAATCAGCACCCCCATTTGAATTTGTCGGCAATGGCTGACGTTTGACGCCTTTCAAGTACAAATAAAATAAGCACGAGTTAGAGTGAGAAACTAAGATTAAATAGTGACTCAGACTCTCGCCTCGCCTCAAATGACCAAACCAAGTTTTTTCTAGACAGAGAAAGTCAAAAGCCTACTATTATTCGCAATTTAAATCATATGCCAAAATCAATTCTTTTAAAAATAATACTACTAGCTGTTATAAGTTAGATATATAGTTGTAGTAGTTATAGTTGTCATCCTTGATTTGAGCCTTTCAATTAAGCTTAGAAAAGTCTTCCAACGCTTTTATTTTATGGCTTTTCCGTGTTTTTGACTTTCTCATGAGGTTTTGAATCTCCTTCCCCAACTTCCATATATATAATCTCAAATCTCATCTTCAAACTTCAAACCAATTCACAACTACAAACATAAAATCTTCATCTACTTTCAAAATATCAGATTAATTCTCAACTCTAACTTTTTTTTTTCAAGCTCTCATCAAAAAAGCTTTCTGATAATCTTCTTTGGGTTGTTCTTCAAATCTTGGGTTTTTTATTAAAAAAAAATGGAAGAAATCGATGTTCCATCGTTTTTCGTCTGCCCAATCTCTTTAGAAATCATGAAGGATCCTGTTATTGTTTCGACAGGGATTACATACGACAGGGAAAGCATCGAGAAGTGGTTGTTTTCAGGCAAGAACACGACATGTCCGGTTACAAAGCAAAACATTTCAGATGGTGAACTTACTCCAAACCATACATTAAGAAGATTGATTCAATCTTGGTGTATGTTAAATGCTTCCCATGGAATCGAAAGAATCCCAACTCCCAAACCACCCATCAGCAAATCTCAAATAATCAAGCTTCTCAACGATGCCACGTCACCACAACAACAAATCAAGTGTCTTAAGAAACTCCAATCGATCGCTTCAGAAAATGGTACCAACAAAAGATGCATGGAAAGTTCAGGCGCTGTTGAGTTCTTGGCTTCCATTATAACCAATTTCGAATCTACGGTTGCTGAAGAATCTTTGATTGATTACGAGTTTGAGTCCGTGAGACCAACTGATGAAGCCTTAAGCATTCTCCATAATCTACAACTTTCGGAATCTGCCCTAAAGAATTTGATGGGCAAAAACGGTGACTTCATCGCCACGTTAACGAAAGTCATGCAACGAGGAAGTTACGAGTCTAGGGCTTATGCAGTTCTTTTGTTGAAATCAATGGTGGAAATAGCTGATCCAATGCAACTCATCGGTTTAAGAACCGAGTTGTTCATTGAATTGGTTCAAGTTTTACATGACCAAATCTCTCAACAGGCTTCAAAAGCGACTTTGCAATTGCTTGTTAGTGTTTGTCCATGGGGAAGGAACAAGATCAAGGCGGCGGAAGCCGGTGCGGTTCCTGTTTTGATTGATTTGCTTCTTGATTCAACTGAAAGGAGGATTTGTGAGATGGCATTGACTGTTTTGGATGCACTTTGTGCTTGTGCTGAAGGAAGGGCTGCGTTGCTTAGCCATGGAGCAGGGCTTGCCATTGTTTCAAAGAAGATTCTTAGGGTATCACATGTTGCAAGTGAAAGGGCAGTGAGGATTTTGCTTTCCATTTCCAAGTTTTGTGCAACTTCAAATGTTTTACAAGAAATGCTGCAATTGGGAGTTGTGGCTAAATTGTGCTTGGTGATTCAAGTTGATTGTGGATCCAAGACTAAGGAGAGGGCTAGGGAAGTGCTTAAGTTGCATGCTAGAGTTTGGAAGAATTCGCCTTGCATACCAACCAATTTGATTTCTTCCTATCCAGCTTGATGATGATCATAATTAGAAGGAAAGATTTACCAGAGTAGTTTCATCAATATTTTTTTTCTTTTACACAAACAAAAGATGTAAATACTTGTTCATTATTGATACAAATTTATAAATATCAAAAGTAACAATTCAAGGGCAAAATGAAACCAGTGCCCACTCAATATTGTAGTGTGATTTAATTATGGCAAATTAAAGAATTTTTTGTTAGATGTTTGGAAAAATTATATGATCACTTCACTATTAATTTATATATACTTGTAATTAAGTACATTAACCCAATTCGGTATCTATAATATTTTTTTTTGAAGAAAATATTGCAATTTTCATTTATGAAAATGAAATTACAAAGATAATACTCATAATTACAATAAATTGAGAAGAATGATCTTGTCTTAGATCTAGATCTTGCTCCGTGATCAGATGGGTCGTCTTGATGATTATATGGAATCTCGAACCTTCCTCATAAATCTTTCGCATGTTCACCACTCCATCGCTTTTGCTTCTCGTTGAATCCAAGAAAAAGCTTTTAACAGCGATAAAAAAGTGGCTGATTCGAGGATCATCAGCACCCACCATTTGATCAGAAAGAAAAACCATTCCGACAAGACAAACTGTTTTCAATCTATTGCAAACTAAAAACTGGACAAAAGACAGACTGAGACTCAAACTAATTGACTCAACAAAACTGAACTAACTGAACTGAGTCAAAAAACTGATTAAACCCAACAGATCAATAGATCTAGGGACTTTATTCTAAAATAAAAGTAAAAAAGATCAGACTCCTCCTCCCCCTTGACAAAATAGTCAGGAGGAGGAGGAGGAGGAGGAAACAAAATTTTGAAGAGAGGAGGCTAAGAGAGAAGGAGGGTGGGGAGCGGCTAGGGTTTTTTTACCAATTTTATTCTTAGAGATAATTAGATAATTTTTTACTAATTAGATAATTCGGTATCTATAATATTGATTCATTTATACATCGTTTAAATTTGATTAATTGAAATAGTAGTTGATTAGGAAACACCCTAATTGATTTTAATACTATATATATATGCATGGAAGTTGTTGGAGAGTTTTAATATTGAGAATCTTTCTAATAATTGGCTATGTATCTTTCTAAAAGATTTTTTTCTTCATTAATATATATATTGGGAAAATGGATTGAGCTGCTTGATGAGATTATACTAATTTTTGGTAGAGTAAAGACTAATTACAAGTGACAAAGAGGAGATTATCAAGCAATGATGACCTCTTTCCCTTACCCATCATTTCTGTTTTTTTTTTTTTTTTTTTTTTAAAATTTCTTCGAATTCATTTTCCATGATTAGTTAACCAAACATATTGTTCTCTCTTAATTAATTTACTTTTTTTAGAAAAAAACAATATAATATATAGTTTTGATAACAGGGTCACTCAATCGATCTTTGAATTAATTAAGAGAAATAACATTTGAGCAGCTGTTTGCTAGAGAAAATAAAAGAAATCGAGAAGAAAAAATGTGTTCACATTTAAAAAATAGAGTCATTGGCGGGTGCAATTTGCAAAGGAGCGTTGAAACGAGGGCAGGGTAGAGATTGGACGGTGGCGGCTTCGGTGAAGGTCAGCGCTCACTCTTTTCAATAGGAGATGGTCAACCATGGTTCATGCACCAAAATGCCAATCAGAGCCAGCCATGGCCCATGGGGCCTTAATTCAGAATTAAAAACAGCACCAAATGCCAACATTTTCAGCCTTGAACGGTCTTAAAAAGCTAACCCCCATATACTAATCTTTTACCTTAATTATTCTAGAGCTAGCTACTTTTATTTTTAACAACTTTTACTGCACCAATCTTCCATGTTCTTACCAAGAATTAATCAAGTCTTTGGGTACTGTTAGTGTTAATGGTAACACTTCTGGAAGGGTATTTACTCTAATATAAATTATAATGTCTTAAAAAAAAGGTTGTTTAATTACTTTCATATATATATACATGATTTTTCAACATATTAACATGTATTAGTTCTTAATTTTTAATTCATAAAGTTATTATATAGTTATAGATTTTTATTGTTTAAAGTAATTACTATTTAGTATCTGATCTATCCAGTATTCTCTTCTCCTATAAGATGATAATTCTAGTGTGTTTTAATTAAACTTTTCATTCTTTAAAATGTTCGAAAACATTATAGCCGATTGTACATGGTGGATGAATCTCAAATATGTACTGACCGATCTAGTCCATTTTTATGCACTGGAAGGGAGCCGAATCTTTCAGAATTTGAACCCCAGTTCCTGCATCACATTTTCCAAAGATAAAACCTTCCAAAGGTTTATCTATTTAAATAATTACAGATTTACAAAAGTCAGATGATGTATACATACATTTATATATATACTAGTTTTAATTTTCAGGTGATCCAACGTGTTTAAATGAAATATTCATATGAAACAATGGAAACCTAATTCTGCCATTCCGGTAGATGATTTTACCCTTGAAATTTCTAGACAGAAGTGATCTTTTCCTAAACCGACCTGAAAAATGTTTTGATTTTTGAACGAAAATTGATACTAAAGATGATGTGGAGCATTCCTATTGGTCACGTTGGATCCTAATTAATGAGGATAATCTAAATTTTCATTATTAAAATAATAGAATAATTAAAATATTTTTAAATAATGGCAATTTAGAAATACATTAGAAAAAATGGTATAATCGGAAAACATAAAGTTTCCCCTTATTCGTACTTTTATATATAGTATAAATAAATATCTCAAACTAATAATATATACTAGTACTGGTTTTGTTTTTTTTTTTTATAATTGAACTTAATTGGTCATGAAATTGCCAACTACATACTACTAATTTATTTTATTTCTTCAAACAAATACAAGGTAGAAAAATCAGCTGACAATACCAACATTTAAGTAGTGGTCAAACTAAATACACAGCTAACATTAATAATGCATTAATACACATACAATACAACTTGCACGGCACATGGGTAATTGTTAAGCTTATGCCATCGACACACCCAGAAGCTCACCCTCCGTCGACTTTTTTCATTCAATCTAATCGAGAAATCCATAATCGACCACGTCTCAGGTTTAATTACGTATATGACATCATCAATTAATTATAAATTAAATTAGATTAATTGAATCGTACGCCGTCGACCACCGACGATGAAATTAAGCGACGACGTCCTCTATGATATATACCTAATTAATCAATTAATTAAGTATTACTGCATATTTTATTCATACTATATACTAATATAATAATATATACTAGTAATTAATATGAAAACCCTAGCTAACTTATTTTTGTTTTCAAAGATATGGAATTAATCAAATTGGTAGACTCTTTACTCAAGAATTTTGTCAACACTAATATGATTGCGGCCTTGCGGGAGTTTATTTAATTTGGTTATGAATTCTTGGATCTTGGGCATTTTCTGGGATCATGTGAAGCTATGTGCATTTGCTTAATTTGTCAATCCCAATAGACTTTGTGTTTAACAATCAGGGAAGTTGAAATTGGGGATTTATGTTTTCTTCACCACAATATATATTAGTAATGATAATAGAATGAGCTAGGGAAGTTTGAATTTGATGCCTGCTATTGAATTTTTCAAATTTGGCAAAGGAAAATGCATGGTGTAGGAGCCCCCTCAACTACAATGAAACTTAATTGTATTGATAATGTTGCACCCTTTTTATGTGGACTCTAGACAATGTATTATGTGTGTGTATATATATAGGGCCCTCACCTAATTAAAGATCTCTTACTTACCCATTATTTGTTGTTTTTCATTTTTCCTTTTCTTTTTAATTTCCAGTAGTTTTCTTTTAGGAGATGATCTTTTTTAGGGTAATTATGCAATATTAATAGAGCGATACTACGAGTAAAAACCAAGATAAGATTAGGTTAAGGTAATTAATAAAAATTTAATTAGGTGTGGTATTGGTGTAAATTAGGATTTGATGATGATTTAAATTTGATTAGGTGGCACCAGGAATCCTAAAATCGTCCCTTTTTAGGATGATGCTAATAGTATCCTAAAAACACCCATTTTTAGGATGATGCTAATAGAATTTAGATCATAAATCCTTTAACCCGTCAAGATGCAACTGGTAGAATATTTCCGCCAAATTAGTAGTTTTCAGATTCTAATTGTAAATTAAGGGTTATAATTATAAGTAAATTATAAATAATATTTTGAGTTACATAAATATAAAAAAAGAAGTCAATTAAGGAAAATACTTTTTGACCTGCCTGATTTTACCACTAGTTATCTGTTATCCCGTCTAATAATTAAGGTAATTATAAACTAATTCCAGATTATAAATAATGAGGGTTTGCAAAGTAAATCTCTTAATTTTAGGGTATTATATATTAGATAGAGTTTTAGAAATTATGATAACATTTTCCGATTTCACGTCAGACGGGACATTTTACAGGTCAAATAAACGAGTTGTGTATGTGTAGCATTACTCCAAAATTAAAGCCATCAAGTGGGGTTCGCAAAATAAATGCTACTATATACTACTACTCTCTCTAATCATATCTAGTACTTAATTTAGAGTAATACTATATTGTTTGGTATATGGGGCAATGCTTTTTGCTTGAAGAATGGTAATTGGTACCTTGACTTTGTTAAGGTTTAAATTACAACTATAAGTTTGTTATAAGGAGAGGAATTAGAAGTTTGGTGGTAACCTAATACATAGGCTATACAATTAATGGGAGGTATGTAGATGTAGTCTTCTCCCTTCATAAATCTCATCCCTCATTACCTTTCTAAGATTTGAAAAGTTTATGAAGAAATCTTAAATTCTTAACCCTTTTTTTTGAAAATTTGTACAGTATACTTTCTTAAACAGCAAGGGAAATAAATCCTAAAAATATAGTATAGATTAAGAATATTGAGGAAACCAACCAAATTTGTGTGTGACAAGCATTAGGCCAAATCAACTATGAATATGAATAATTTCTCTAAAAAAAAGGCTGAAATCTCAAATAGGTCCCCTGATTTTGCCATAAATCTCAAATAAGGGCCAAAACTTAAAAAAAGGCCAAATAAGAGCCACAACTTTTCGGGAAAGCTCAAATAGGTCCATTCCGGCAAACTGATTTCCCCTTTTCGCATCAAATTTCGACCATAATGGATGTAATTTGTCGATTTTAGGCTAGAGTACCGTCAACATTTGAGAGGGAGATAATTAAGTTTAACCCTACTATTAATAAGGGTTTTTAACATAATTAATGTGTTTTTTTATTTTTAATCTTGAATTAAAAGTTATTTTGTATTTTGTATATCTTTTATTATAAGTTAGTTCATTTCTTAAAATCATAATCATAAAAGCCACGTGTCAATTTCTTATTTGTTCACGCGCTTTTTTCTACATTGTAACTCACAGTCCATTTGTATCAACAGAATTGACCTATTTGAACCTTCCCAAAAAGTTGTGGTCCTTATTTAACTTTTTTTAAAGTTAGGACCCTTATTTGAGATTTATAACAAAGTTTGGGGATGTATTTGAGATTTCGGCCCAAAAAAAAAAACTATAATATGGATATAGAATCGCTCTAATTTTCTAACTAAAATGGTTAGACACTGGGATTCTCTGAAGGAAGGTTTGGAATTTGAAACTCCTCTTTTCTTACCTACCATGTATATTAAATAATAAAACTACATATAATATGAATATATAAAAGCTATGTAGAATACTTGGGCTGTACCAAAAATTATGTTCTGCGCGATATGTATAATTTTGGTTTCCAACTTTCCTAGAGTAGATTAACAAAAAAAATGTAGCATATTTTACACAAATTGTGGTGATTAAGCTACCCTTAACAAACATACCTTTCATATATATAGTAAACTAGTTTTGCATTTTTTCAGAAATAAACTGAAACACATTACTACTAACACTTCAGTGAAGTATCTCCTTGAAAACAGAACTGTGGGTTAATTCTGTACTTTGTATAAGAATATCAGGCTTTGAAAATCTGAAAAATGGAGTAAAATATATAAGCTGCTTCCTTCACTAGATGCTCTGCTAATTATTTCAAAATCCTTTGAACTTATACTCTGTTCATATACTGATATTATTTCATCTCATAATTTCTTTTGATTCTATACATTAATATATAAGGAGTAAATTAAACAAGCAAAAACTTGGAGAAAAAAAAAAGAAGAAAATTACAGTAAATATATATAGCAGGAGGGGGGATACAGTATAAACACATATATCCCTCAAGCCCTGGAGAAAGTATCATCACTAGACAAATCAAATGGACTCCAATTACCAAACAATAGATTTGGGTCGTGAGTTTCAGGTCCTAAAACCGGCTCTTGTACTGTTGCTTGCAAGGCTTGACTCATGACCACCGATGAATGAGAATTCGAATTCGACCACAGTATTTCTTGAGATAATTCATCTCCTGGCAATGGTGGCAACAATGGGTAGTTACTTGTTTCATGAAGAACTGATCTATCTTGATGCTTTTGAACTGATTCTAACCCAGAATAATATATTTGATCATTGCTGCTCAAATGATTATTTTCAGTGGATAAATCAGAACGAGTGAGGCAACCCATTAGACCATTTTGATCTTCTGGTAGTTGAATGCTTGAATCCATGTTCGAATTCGACAAGCTTGAAAACTCTAGAGATGGATCGAACTCGGTTGGACTAGGCAATTCTGGAACTTCCAAACCAGACTTGTTGTTTTCTGGCTGTTGGTTCAAGAAATTGGCATAAACAAGTGCAAGATCAATGTGTGAACCAGAAGAGCTATCAGATTCAGCAGAAGAGGCATTATTGTTCATCACTTTGTTATTACCATAGGAATGTCCCATTGGGTCACTAGGAATTTCATTACATGCCAGACCCTTAACATGGTGATTGGAAATTGGTAGCCTTAAGGACTTACCTCTTCTGTTTTTCCGGCAGCCGCCTCCGACAGGCACGTTCCGAAGTGATCCTCCTTTAGTCCAATACCTTCTGCAACCTTTGCAGAAGTATCTCGGTTGTGTCAAGCTATAATTGTTGTAATAACAGAACTTGGTATTTGAAGATCCACACCGCGGACAATTTGGTGAAATTTCAACACTAGGCTTCCATCCTCTCTCCATAACCAAATTTCTTGATCTGCATAGCATTAATCAAGAAATCACTCTCTCTCGAGTAGGCGAGAGAGAGGTGTTCAGTTTTCAGTTGAAGAAAACTGAAAAATTTCAACAGAGTTATAAGCAATCAATGCGCACATGAATATTGGAAACGTGCGAGCAGCCATGCAATGCACATGAGAGTGTTGTTAGGCAAGTTGGGGGTTCCGGTGCCGTTAAGGACGACGGGATAGTGTAAAATAGTCCCATAAACTAATACGGATTGTCGGTGTTTGACATACGTGGCTCGAAGCCATAGATTAGAATGAATGAGATGTAGGAAGCAAATGCCTTGGAAAACACAATCAGGTTCCTTTCAAAAGCAGACAACATTGAAATGAAACATTAAAAAAAAATTGACACTTCCCACTTAGACCCAAATTGGGTAGATTGTTAAGGGTAAAACCTCCCCTGATGAGCAGGGGATTTCAGAGTGATGCGCACACGGGCAATGCACGTGGCTAGGGTGTTTCTTAAAGAAGGAATGTCGATTTGGGCGGTTTGAATGGGAAACTTTAAGAGAGGATCTCTCTGGGATCATGCGCTTCTTGGATCATGTAACTTTTTTTTTGAAGATTTCATGAACATGCAAGTCATCACTATGTTGAAGAAATTGAAGACAGATATCTCAAAGCTCCATATAATTAAGCAGTTTTTAGTCTTACTTACTATGCATTATAAACTAGAGCACTTATCATTAGCATTGACCTTGAAAGGAACATAATATGTTATTAGTACTATTAAATATGACAAGTTGAAGCATAATTTATGCTTTTATTGTTTTACAAGAAAAAAAGAATCCTAGATTTATAAAGTCATGGAGATACAGAAGGATCTGAAACTGTTAAAGCTCAAAGTGTCAGCCAATACTTCTAATAAACTTGGGATTTGAGAGAATTCAACAGGTAAGAGTGGAGACTGAGAAATTATTGTAGGTCAAGTCTAAATTGGAAATGTTTGGTAATATCTTATATTCATGTCAATGAAATATTTTCGGACCCACGGGCTGCTGACTCACTTCAGCTTGTATCTGGCCCAAAGACCGGCCCACTCCAGCACCCCGAAAGCCTATCAGTAATTATCACCTCTAAAAGCCCATCATCAACATTTAAATAAATTCCATAATTAATAATATTGTTATAAGATTTTAGAAATAAAATATATAACTATTTCACTAAGTTTTTATTTTTTTTGAGAAAAAATTCATTTCATTAATTTTATGAATCGGGATTACAAACGGGTAGATAATCTCCACTCCAAACACGATTGAGACCCACCTCGCAAATAATGCGAGCCATCTCATGTGCAAACCTATTTGCTAAACGATGAACATGTTTAAAATTACAACTAGAAAAAGAACGACTAATATCCTTGATTTGATCAACTAAGATACCCCCTTCCCATAGAGAGGACTCTAACTTAGTTATCTCTCTAATTGCTAGAAACGAATCACTCTCCAAAGAACAATAACTAAGACCACTCCATAAGGCAAGCAAAAGACCAAATCGTATAGCATACATCTCTGCAAATAGAACGTCAGGAACATGACTGATTCTTGCTGCAGCACACACTACAACCTGACCTTGCCCATTCGAACCACTGCTCCCAATCCTGCCTCCTTACATGGAGCTACAAATGAGGCATCCGTATTGATTTTATATGAGCCTGGCAGTGGAGGCTGCCACATAGGTGCCGATCCCCTACTATATACCATAGCTTGGTTCCTATTACTTGATTGGGCCACCTCAGAAACAAGCCTAGCCGCCACTGTGGCAACCGATGCTGGCAATCCAGAAACGTGAT